>CM050508.1:93228439-93455939 GCA_027563665.1 Antrozous pallidus
CTAGGAAAAATTAATCCCTTGATGTTGTTGAATCTTTCTAACCCAAAACCGGTATCTTTCCATTTGTTCAAGTCTATTTTCACATGTTTTGGTATTTAATGGCTTTTCAGGTTTTTGACATTTTTTAATATTAAAGCCTTGACTGGTTATACTTTTTCTTTGCTATCATAATCGTTATCTTCCATTTTATCTTCTAGCACTTTTTGCTCATCTATATGAAAACTTTTTATTCGTATGTTAATTTGGGAGGTGGGGGGGGGGGGGAGAGTGGGGCTTTGGGCTACCCTCAGCTACTCACCAGCTCAGGCCTTCTTGAACTAGGTGCCTGCTCTCATTTGCCCAGGCCCTCCACCTCGAGATCTGACAGGAGCTCCCCAAACCATTTCTCTTTCTTCAAATTATTGAAGGTCAGTGGGACCTCGCCTCTCTCTCCATCTGATTTCTGGCAAAATGAGGCTCACCAAGTAACCCACACACAAACCTTTGACACCAAACATTTTAAGAGACAAGTTGAAACATTAATAAAATAACGAATGAGGTCAAAGAAGAGCAATTACCCATACCCACTGGGGAAGATTCGGGTTCAAATGTCCTTTAGGGCAGTACAGATGACTTCCACATTATCTTCCTCCTACTGGAGAAAGTGAATGGAGGACATAGAACCCATGGAAGCAGATGTGTTAGAACACAGCCGTCACCCACTGTCTCTCTATGGCTTCCTGTAATTCCCAAGAGAAGTGGCTAATTTAAGGTAAATACAATACAGTAAGGGCACAGAGACTGTCCTTAAAATCAATGTGTAGCTCAGTTTGGAATCTTCTAGTAATTTCATTGTGTTTTAATTAGATGTCTTTAATAATTCCTTTCTATGCTGTCTTGAAATAATGTCTTTTGTTGTTAAGTGACTGGTGAGGACTATCGATATTTCTTAGGCTCACTGGTGGCTATGAGATGATGTTATCTTTTTCAGTTTGGTTAAGAAACCCACAATGTGTCTTGAGGAAAGTCCTTGAGTGGCTGGCCCGGAGGGAGAGAAAGCCTGGCAAACATCCACTGGACCTCTAAGCCCTGTGGTTTTACCCTCTTCCTCCCCTCCTTTCCCCTCCCCCTCCTCTTCCGTCTCGTCCCCTGAAGGGCTGCACCAATCTCCCATGGTCCCCTCTGAAATGCTTTCCTTTTCCAAGCTGTCCTGCACATGACAGCCTCCTTCCTAGTCCTTACTCATCCAAGATGACGCATGGACCTATGAGAGTACCACCAGCAAGGATGAGCAGGTGGAGAAAGGCAAGGACTGTATCTCACTTACCTTTGTATCTCTAAAGTGCATGGTACATGGTAGGAGCTCAACAAGGATGAATGAATGAATGAGGTAGAGTCTTTTTTCCTTTCCCTTTGAACCTATAACTTCTTGTCTCCATGAATAGAATGCAGCCCAGTAAGTGGAGGGGCCAGCTCAGGAGCACTAAAAACAATCCAATTTCAATTCCCTTGGGAGGATGGCCCTTGCTGCTCTGGCTGCACCTTCCTCTCTTCCTTGCCTCTGACTGGCTGTAGAGTCTACCACCAGCTCCTATCAGTCATAGTCTGCTCTTCACTTAGGATGTCATTTTGTGACCTTCAATTGGGGCCATATTTGTGTGTCTCTTGATCAGAGTGTGGATTCCTGAAAGGTAGAGGCTGGTCTCCACTTCTTTCTAGTGCTCAGTGCTTGCTACCAGGCTCTGTACAAGTCACAGAACACACCGGCGGGCTGCCTTCTGATCTCCCTGTGTCTCCAGTTAGCTTTGTGTGGCAGACCTGTTTCCATAGCACCATTCCTGCCCCATTATGTTCTTCAGAGTCTCGTTCCCATCGAGTCTATTTTCCTTTCCCTTCAAACCTAGAACTTCTTGTCTCAACAAATAGCATGCAGCCGAGTGATGCTGTGTGACTTCCAGTGTTTCCTAAAAGGCAACAGGGCTCCCTTCAGTTATTTCTCATTAAGCTCACCCTTGGCACCCAGTTCCCAACAGGCTCCAGGAAGCCCAAACCAGTCTAAGCAGAGAGGCCACATGGAGAGGCTTCCCTCCCCCTCTCCCCAGCAACAGCCAGCATGACCAGCAGGCATATGAGTGAGCAAGTTTTCAGAGCTCTAACGTAAGCTCCGTGAAGCAAAGGGTCCCGCACACCTGCCGCCCTCCCTGTCATGTTCCATCACTGAGCACAGTGTCTGGCACACAGAAAGCTGCTGAGGGAACAACGGACTGCACAAGGCCCTTTATTTAGTGCTAGACGTGGGCCAGAAGCTGGTGCGCCGAGGTTCCGGTGAAGGTTTTCTCTGCTCTCTATCAGTTTGTCTCTACTCCCAAACTCCCGCTGCCTTTTCTGATGCCCAGACTTCCGACCATCAGGGGTTAAGGCACAGCCTCTCCTCAAACTGAAAACATTCCGTCTTCACCTCCACAGCCACCTTCTTGCCAAAATAAGCCAGGAATGGTTATGGGAGTGCCTGGATTCCAGCAGGAGTTGAGCTGGTCTGAGAAGCCAAACAGAGAAAAGGAACTATCCCAAAATGTTGATTTGTTTAAACTTCACAAACTTAACAACAAAGGAAACCAACGGAGACAAGCTTGTAATGAAGTAATCAGCCGACGCTGCTAATATTCCAGGAACATGAAATGATTCCCCACACTTCCTGCCATAGATATGAATAGGGTCATTAAAATATGGCCAAGGACGGGAGGAGCGTTTACTTTCCCTGTCTCCTTAGAGTCTGTGTCCTGAAAGCTCAGCAGGAATTTAAACAAATAGCGGCGGAGTGGTGACCCTGATCACACTTAAAGAAAAAGCCCCTTTCAAATTTCACTTCCCATAATACATGCATTGGCTTCTGCAAGTTTGCTTTTTAAATCTCTGCAGGTTCCCTCCTCCCATTTGGATAGCCTATTTGAGAAAAACAAAATTAGCATCAAGTTGCTCTAATATTGTTCTGCATATTTTTTTCTCTAGGTCAAGAAGAAATTGTTGCTTCTCTCCTACAGATGCAGGTAAGGAGAAAGGAAGAAGGGAGGGTAAGAGGAAATGGGAATCAGAATGCTCCTTTTTTAAATTAAAAAGTGAAAAATAAAGTTAGGAGAAGCTCCATGGCGTAGGGAGGGGGCTACTGAAAACAAGGAATTACATCAGGAAATGGGCCTGTGAAGCTCACACCCACAGGGCAGGCAGTGTTGGGTCTCGGAGCCTATGGGTGCCCTGCTGCCAGACAAGGTCCAAGGCAGGAAGAGGGTCTGGGAGAATCTGCGTGAACTGGTGCTGCCCCTGCTGGCACTCATGGTGTCAGTGCTCTGACCTTAACATCTTTAAACCTCAGTAAAAGCCCTTGTAAAACTGGGTATTAAAAAACCTCTCTCATGGAGTTTTGTAAATTACATAAAATAAATGAAATAATACCTGTCCCCTAGCACATAGTAGGTGCTCCACAAATGTACGGAAGAAAAATAAAAAATTCTGCCAATGGGTGAGAACCCTCAGTTCTGGAGAGACTGGTGGTCCCTGAAGGGTTGGGGGACACTGGCCAGCTACCCCCACGCTTCTCCAAGCCTGGAAGCCCAGTTCTGCGCTGTGGTGCAGCTTGAGGGCCCTGGGCTAGTCACCTAGTTTGCGTTACAAGTTCTTTCACACACACATACACATTTTGGCCCCAAAATTCAGTTAGGGTTTTTTCTTCCTTCTTCCTCTGTTGTTGGGTTCTGATTACTTCCATCTGGCTGCGGCAGTTCCAGTGGAGTCTTTAAAAACAAAACAAAACAAAACAAAACAAAAAGTCTCCCAGCAAAACACACAAGCACTAACCCTAGAAGGCTGCCTAGCTTCTATCCAACCAGCAGCATTCAAAGGGCCACTCAGGCCCGCCGAGGCGGCGGGCCCAGGAAGGACCCATGGCACCTGCCTGCACTGCTGGCTGGAGAGGGTCCGCCCGAGTCAGGGACCCCTCCTTCTCCCTCCCTTCGGGTTTCCGCCTGCGCCCTAAGAAGCCGGCGCCCTGGGGGCAGCGATCCGGGCGCTCTCGGCCGAGGGGAAGAGGGAGGTGGGGAGCGTGCTGATGTCAGAGATTGGAAACTGCAGTGCCAGCGCCTCCGCTCCGGGTTCATCTGACTTGAGTTAGCGACCCTCACCCACCCCGGAGCCTAAAATAAAGCGCTGGAGACTGGCGCGTTCTTTCATTCTCGGATCGAACTTTCCTTGTAGATGTGTTTCCTCTTCTCTGGGCTGGGGAGGAGCGTGCTGGGCTGCCTCCTCTCCTCTGGTCCCCCGGCCCGGGCGCGGCGCCCGTGTGCTGCCGCCGCGCGCGCGGGGGCGCTGCGCTGTCCGGGCGGCGCCGGATCGCGGGAGTGCCGCAGCTCGCCAGCCGAGGCAGCACGGCTCCGAGGACTTTTCTCCAAACTCCCATCAGTGAGACTTCAGAAAGGAGCGAGAGGCGACCGCGGCGGCCGCGGAAGCAGGCGAGGAAGGGCCGAGGTATCCGGAGGAGCCGGAGGAAGTAGCGCGAGCCGCGCGGCTCGCCGGAGCCTCGGGGAGCCCCCCGCGCGCCGGCGTTCCGGGCGGCCTGGCCCCGCCCGCCTTTCCGTCCCCTCTTTTGCCTTCCCCGCCGGGCCCGGTTGGACTGAGCCCCTGCACACGGCAGCCGGCGGCCGAGCGGCCGGTCGCCGCCCCAGCCAAGTTGGGATGAAGGCTGGCAGCCACTGCCTGGCGCCCCAGAGGCCACCTGCGTGCTAGAGGTAAACTTTTGTCTCTCGGTAAAGTTGCATTGGCCTTCTTTTGCTTGCCTTTCGTGGAGTGCCCCTACCCCGGCCGAATCCAGGCGGGCTGGGATGCTGTGCCAACCGGAGGTTGTCATGGCGCTGGGATTGGGACACTAGGTTTACAGGGTCGGGGCTAGGAACTCATGACTTGGAGGGGGGGGCGATATTGCATCCCTCTTCCTACCTGGGGGAAAGAGCCTCTCTTCTGGTGCACAGCCAGGCGGCCCTCGCCCCTTCTCCATCGCGTCGGAACCTGGGGCTGTTTTTTCTTTAAACTTTTTTTTGGGGGGGGGGGGGCTGGCAGGGAGGCTGGGGTGCTGCTGACCACCGGGAGGTGGGCGTGAGAGTGTGCCTTAGATGAATATGCTGTGTGGAGGGCTGCAGCCATCCAATCGTGAACTTCTAACTGACTTCTCTGCGAGACACGTCCTGGAGCCCTGCCTTTCTTTCTTCCTCCCTCCTTCCTCCCCCTCATCAGGCCTTGCGCCCCCTCCCCCTCGGTCAGCTCTCTTTTCTCTCCTCCCTCCGCTTTCCCCTCCTCCTCCTCCTGCCCTCCGCCCCGAGCTTCGCTGGACTTCCCGTAGGGTTCCGCTTGTAATCCCTGGCCCGGTCCTCGGTCCCCGGACCCCCCACCCTCACTTTCATCCCGCCCCCACTCATTCCCCCCCCACCAACACCACCCGTACCCTACCCTCCGAGCCAATCTCTCAACAAGTATATTTGCTGAGGAATTTGAAAAATCCACTACTGGAACTTGATCTGTGTGTGATGGATGGGGAGAGGCGCGGAGAGAGTTGGGCGCCAATCCTATTAAGGGTTTAGGGAGGGGAGCATTTTCCCTGGATGGGGGCGGAGGGGATGTGGGGAGGGGAGGAGGAAGGAGCCCGTGCTGTGTGTGTGTGTGTGTGTGTGTGTGTGTGTGTGTGTGTGTGTGCGCGCGCGCGCGCACTCCAGCCGAGTCAGGAGCTGAATTCCACTCAACTCGGCGCCTTTTCCGCCGGCAGGAATTGCTGTCATTTACTAGGAAACACGACTTTTGCGGCGAGAGTCGCTGGGGATGGAACCGGGCGCTGCACCCTGGTGACCCGCGGTGGAGGCGCTCGCGGGCCTGGGGTCCCCCTGGAGTGCTCTCTCTTTTGTCTGATTCTTTTGTGGCTCTCAGAGTTGATCCGACTGGAGCTGTAGGCCTTTCACCAGCGTCGGTGCCGGCCGAGGGGGGTCTTCGTCGCTGCTCTGCTCTCCTGCCCGGCGGCGCGCTGGGTGCACCGCCTCCCGCTCGGCCTTCGCGCAGGCGGCCGCAGCTCGGTCGGGCCCCCGCCCTGCGGCGTGAGGCTTAATCCCCACAGCTTCAGATAAAGGGGGAGGTTGTAAAACGCTCACATGCTGTTTGCAGACGAGGCTCTGGGGATGTTGGAGAATTTGAAAGTAAACGTTTCCCTCGCAAGCAGCATAAAATAGTGTTTAAACAAATATTGTATTGGCATGCTCAGGGGGCTCGGTGCCAAAAAGTAAAGTAAATAAACTGTGAAATCAAAATATACAGCGGTGGAAAGCAGGGGAACAGGCGGACTCCTCTCAAGTCCTTGATGAAGTTTGTTTGTTGTTTGCACCACCTCACCTACAAGGTCCCCCCTCATCTTGGCCAGCAGGTCTCCTCCCTCTCCCCGGAGTCCTGCAGGGCTCTGGGGCCTGGGAGCTACCTGGAGGAACTTTATTGTGTGTCTACCTAGGCTGGTCTCCCAGGGGAAGAGCACCTTGGCTGAGCCGGCTGCTGGGAGTTCTGATGCTCTGCAGGCTGTCCCAGCTTCTGGCCTGCCTGGAACAGTCATTCTAGACTCAGGATCTGGAACCCACAGATGCGCCTTCTTGGGCCTCTGACCTCCCTCCTTGCTCCTCTTCATCTTTCTTGCTTTCTTTTCCCTAGACGTTCAGCTGCTCCCTTCTGCCGTGGAGAGTTACAGGAAATTATGGAGATGCCCTCTCCCAGATTTAAATTCCACCCAGAACTCAGACAGGGGGACAGTTGTCACGTCTCTGAGAGTTTCAAAGTTGTATTTTAAAATATTTAAGATGGCCGAACCGGTTTGGCTCAGTGGATAGAGCGTCGGCCTGCGGACTGAAAGGTCCGGGGTTCGATTCCAGTCAAGGGCATGTGCCTTGGCTGCGGGCACATCCCCAGTAGAGGGCGTGCAAGAGGCAGCTGATCGATGTTTCTCTCCCATCGATGTTTCTGACTTTCTATCCCTCTCCCTTCCTCGCTGTAAAACATCAATAAAATATATTTTTAAAAAAAGATAAAATATTTAAGATGGTTTTGCATTTCTCCTCTGCTTTGAGAAATAGGCTACTTTCCTGAGATTTAGTGCTTCTGGGGGGTGGGGTGGGGTATAAACTAATGCAGGAAGGTCCTATTCTAGGCCCAGAGCCTGAGGCCCAGGAGACAGCCCTCCAGTGCACAGCCCTCCCTTGGTGCGCATCCAGGTGAGAGTGCGGTCAGAGCTGTCTGTTTGCTAAGTCAGTAGGCACAAATGAGGAGGAGAGGAGAGAAACACTCCCAAACCAGGGCTGGCTCATTGAGGAACCAGGTGGGGCTGAGAGATGTTTTTATCTTCTGTGGGAATTGTTCTGAGGATATTTCACACCAGGGTTAGACTCCATCCACAGAGCCTCCCAGGCTCCTCAGCCTTGCAGGGGGCTCTTGGCCTCCCCCACTTGGAGTGTGTGTAAGAGGTAGACTAGGCCCCTCTGGGCCAACAGCCTTAGGGCGGAGGCCACTGCACTGCCTGCCCCAGGGCTGCTCCAGCCCACACGAGGGGACCACAGGGCTACGGGGACCACAGGGCTACAGGTCAGCGGCTGGTTGCTGGCCTCAGGGAGCTTGGGAGCTGTGTGTGAAGCTGGCTTGTTTGCACTGCAGACTGGAAAATACACAAATACTTCATGCTTTTTGTACTCCCACAAGTGCCCTGTACACAGTGTAGCCCCTAGGACTGGATTAGCAAACCAGGGGATTCAGCAGCAGGCGGACAAAACTGGATATTTGCCTAATAAACACCCTTTATCCATTGGGGCCTGAGGGGTTGGGGGGCACTTCACCTCACAGATGCCAGCAATCCCATTTAACTGGGACCTGGAGGTTGTCATGTGCACTTTGAAAGCCTGTGTGACCCCTACATATGTGGCTGGCTTATTCAAGGGCAAAACCCAAGTCCTCCGTCGTGTGTGCTCTTGGGTCGTGCTGCTTGTCTTTTCCTGGTGTGAGTGTGTGTTCAGCGGGGCTTTCTTTCACCCTAGTGTTGCTCGCTCATGACGAGGGCCTGCAGGATGGGGCACAAACCAGCCTTGCTGCTTTAAGTTGGGGGGTGGTTTCTACCTGTGCCAGGGCCTGGATCCTGGTACTCCAGGGCCTCCAGGCAGGTGGACTAGGCGGCCCTCGTGGCCAGGGGTGGACAGCTGCCGCTGTTCCTGCTGGGCCAGCGCCCTTTGAAAGGGAACCTCAGGGAAGCAGTCCCCCTTTCTTCTTTTCAGTAAGCTGTTGGGGCATGGACCAATGAAACACGTGAGGAATGCCAGAGAGAAAAACTATTCTCAGCTTCCAGAAAGTGCAGAGCGACAGGCTCTGTGATGGCCCCTGAAAGCAGAATACACAGCAGTCCCAGGGGACAGGCTCTGAGCTGCCACAGGCGGGAGGCTGCTCCGCCTGCTCCTGGTGGGCAGCTGCGTTTGGTGTGTCCTTTGGTGAGAGCAACAGCTTATGGTTTCCAAATAAATGCAAGACTCCAGGTTCCATGTGACTCGTCTTCTCTGAAATAAATTTGAGCGTTTGCTGTGGAATAGAAAGGCTTTGAGGAAACAAATCATTGATCATTGCTTATCGATTCTGAGGGTGACAAATACATCCTTACCCTTCAAAACTATCTTTAAAGCTGTGGGAAAGTCCGACAACCGTAACTGCATATTTTCTACATGGTTAGCATCTATTTTCTCAGTTTCTTCATCAGCAAAAGTGTCCTCAACAATCCTGTGTTGTTCTGATTCTAGTTTCTTTTATATAAATGGGGGGAAATAATGTATTTAAGATGTGACCATCGAGTACATAGCAAACTGTCTTTGTGATTTTGGTTTAAGTTGAATAAGTGAATGTGGCTTTGTGTGTGTGCATGTGTGTGGTTAAAAACCAGATTTCTGGGAAGAGGGTCTTAGCTGAGTGCTGGGTTTCATTCATTAGCATAAGAAAAAAGTTGTAGTGCGTTTACTATTGTCTTGAATGAGGAGTTCCAGCAGAGGAAAGGGAAGCCCAAAAGGGTGATGGTCCATTGATTCCTCAGCGGCCTCAGCTGGTCATGGCTGAAATCTGTGATCCGATATCACTTTTATCTTCCTTTTCCATTCTCAAGCCTTTTACACACACTCACTTTTGTCAGGGTTTATTGATTATGTTTTCTTCTCTACAAATCTGTGAGAAATTTAATGAACCAAAAACATAGTGAAATAAAGGGGACTTTTTATTCATTAGTTCGGGATTGATTTCCCCCATTGGGGGAAGGCCCCTGGCCTCCTGAGCCAGTGGGGGTGGGAAGGGTGGGTGGCCCTGCTGCAGGCAGAGGCAGGGCCTCCCCACTGGGGCCTTACTGCTGACTAGGACACCTCAGCCAGGGGACTCCTGTCCCGACGGAATATTAACAGCCCCCGTTCCCCCATGGCTGTTCCAGCCAGCCTGAGTCTACATGCTGCAGACCCCTGCCTGGCCGTCCAGGATCCTGCTCAGTGGTGTGTGTGTGTGTGTGTGTGGAGGTGGGGTCTTTGTGTTCTCCAACTACACAGACCATCGGAGTGCCTGGGCCTTCCCTGAGACACAGTTAAGTATATCTCTTCCTCCAGCCCTCGCTCTCAAACCTGTAATTAAGCAAAGCCCCTGGTGTGATTATGCTTTGCTGACTCGGCTGGGTTTACAGCGGCTTCCCTCTGTGAAACAGGGTGAACTCTTGCTCTTTCCAGAGACTTCCTGGCAGCCTATGATACATTTTTATTGTCCATCTGTCTGTCAGTCTCTCTCCCTCTGCTCCTTTTTTCTCCCTTTTTCTCTCTCCATTAATTCTTTTTTCTCCTCCCCCTTCCCAACCCCGTCCTTCTCTCTGTGTCTCTCTTTTCTGCTTCTTTTCTTTCCTTCTATCCCTTTTCCCTCTTCACCTCCTCTAGCTCCTATTTCCTTTTGTATCTTTTTATTTCTCTCCCCCACCTTGTTTTTCTCCCTCTGCTCCCCCTGCCTGTGTGTTTTTCCTTTCTTGCTCCTCTCTCCTCTTGCTCTCCTTCCAGCAGTTCTCTCCCATTGGACATCCCCCCCCCCCCCAACAAGGACTGGCCCTGGATTCCTTGAGGAGGCAGGTGCCCAGATCCAGGGGATGTTGGGTGCCCTAGTGCCTGATGCAGGCGCTGCGTTCCCACCTGCCTGCTGCCTGGTCTGAACAATGGCCACATTGTCCAGGCCGCCTCCCGGAGTGGGGACAGGCCGGACCCAGCTCTTGGCGAGTCAGAAAGAAAGCCAGCAGGCCAGGCCTGAAGCTGCGGTGCCACTGCCTTTTTGCCAGGGAGAGATCCGGAGAGCAGTTCGCATCCCTGTCAGCCTGCACCCACCTGGGAAAGGTGCCTTTTCCAAAGGGAGCTCCCACCTCGCGAACTGCAGCGATTCCTGTTCCCTTTCGACTCCCTTCCCTTTTCTGCTGGCTCGCTCTCCCTCTGCCCTGGAGAAGGGCTTTCCAGTTTAGCTCAGAGTTTGCAGAGGGAATTGCGAGCCTTTTCACCAGAGCCAGTCCCAACGACAGGAACTTTCTGTAAGGGATCACAGACGGACCGTCTGAGGCCTCTTTTTCCCTCATCTACACCCAAACACAGAGAAGGAACGGTGGTTTCTCAAAATAGTAACTTCCTATCCCCCCACCCTCCCAAAATTCACCTTGACTGGTCGGGACTGGAGAACTCCCGGCGCTCAGAGAAAGGAAGATCTCTGAATGCCTAGGATGTGAAAAGCGCATCGGGTCCAAGCCGATGCTTAGCAGTGCTGCTTTGTGTGGTGGACAATGCAATAAGTCAGCTCGACTTTTGAGCCACATTTAGAAGGAACTGCAAGGGCCGTTCAAGTACACTTGTGCTAAGTTGAATTGATTGAAATTTAATGGCGGTTAGTGGTGATGAATGGTAATGATTTTCCAGAGTATCTTTGGCATACTTGACATTCATAACGAGAGTGTTTGTACATGCACCGAGAGCCTGCCACACACGTGAGGCGGAGCGTTATTCATCTTCATGGGTGCCAGTGCCTTGCCTGCTTCCTCTTCTCAAGTCCTTTTCCTTCTTACCATAATTCAGTTGTTTGGATGATTTTTAAAAAAAATAAAAGAACGAGAAAAATCTTTCTCTATTGAGCACCCACATCATGTCAACATAATTTTGAGCTCATGATTTTTTTCAATTCCTGCATAAATCAGCTTCTAATATACAGAATATGATGAATTTGTTTCAGCTGCCATCATGAATTAATGTTATGCAAATAGAAGCTTTGCAGGTGAAATGATTTACTTAATAATTTCAACTTCTAATATTTAAACTCATTCATTATGTTGGGAGTTAGAAAAAAAAAAAAGAAACAAGTCCATATTTTCAAACCTGCAATTGGGGAGATGAGTGTGCAAGTGCTTGTAGTGCAGGCAGACCTGGGTGGCCAGGAACCAGTGCTTCATTTGCTGATTCTTTCCTGGGGAATCTTCCATTCCCCAAGCAGGGCTTGAGAGGCAGGGGACAGAATCTTACCAAGCTGCGTCTAGGGAGGGCACAAAGGCCTGTAAATAATTCCAACCTGACCCTGCAGGTACCATGTCCCCTGGGACTGAACCAGCCTCATGTTTGGAGGAAAGGAAGGCTTGAAAGATGAGGATGACTGAGCCAGGGGCATGTGGGTGAAGGGGCTCAGATGCTCATGCCTTAATCTTTGTTGTTTGCTGGTTAAGACCATCCTGGACCCAGTTAGGCATTGGTACCTGCCTAGGAAGGTGGGGCTGGGCTGGAAAATTGGCAGACCTCCGTGACCCCCACACCCTGCCATACCACTGGGCAGCCCTCCCTGACCCCACACCCTGTCATACCATACCTCTGGGCAGCCCTCCCTGACCCCACATCCTGCCATACCATACCACTGGGCAGCCCTCCCTGACCCCACACCCTGTCATACCATACCTCTGGGCAGCCCTTCCTGACCCCACACCCTGCCATACCATACCGCTGGGCAGTCCTCCCTGACCCCACACCCTGCCATACCATACCGCTGGGCAGCCCTTCCTGACCCCACACCCTGCCATATCACTGGGCAGACTTGCTCATGGATGGCATCCTTTCAGGCTGTTCCCCTGGAAAAAGCTGAGAGAGGAAGAGTGATGGAGAAAGCACTATGGAGAGAACTGAGCCTGAACCCATGGGGTTACCCTCACTCCGGAGCTGGTGACCCGGTGCAAATTGCTTGATCTCTCTGTGGAAGGAGAGGCGGGCAAACGTGGTCTTAGGCTCCCCAGCGTCAGAGTCCTGAAACCAGCAGCCCTGTCCTTGCAGTCTCTCTGAGAATCAGGATGTGAGGACCAGCGTCCTGAAGAAGTGTGGCATCTTGCTATTGCCTCTGCTCCTGGGGACAGTGTAGGGAGGCACCTTGAAGGGTATGCCCAACCTTCCCTGCTAATCACTCTCCTTTGCTGGCCCTGTGCTCACAGGGGGAGGGGGGCCTGGATGGGGCTGCACTTAGGGACATTGGAAGGGGCAGGGAAACCACTCAGCCCTTATGGCCTTCTCAGACTTTCCTGAAGGCTACAGACTAGTGGAAGGGAGAGTGGACACATACATATGTCTTGGATCTCTGAAGATAAGGGTAGAGTTTTGACTTTACTTCTTCAAAAATTGAGGTCATTGCAGTCCGATGACAGGTTGAAGGCACATCATTCAGATAGTGTGCCATGGTGATACATTATGTCAGGCAGTGACAGCATATTCAGGCCTGCCCTCGCTGTCTGCAGAGATCAAGGTGAGGGGACATCTCTGTGCTCATGGGCTGAGGGTGTGCACTCATTGCCCGTTTCTGTAGGAAATCCGACTGAGCAGTTCCGCAGCCAGGAGTTTTCAGTATGCTGCTAGGGGCATGGAGCAGGGAGGGAGTAGGTCCAAATGCCATGCAGATGTCTTCATCTATAAGCGCGGCACATGACAGATACAGTAGGTCAGGTTACTCTTCCTGGTGAGTGGGAATGTGAGATATGGGACACAGGAGGTGTGGGCTAGGGTTAGGCCAGCATTTGGGGGGCTTTGTGATTTGTACTGTCCTGCAGGGCAGACTCTTAGCTTCATATTAATCTTTTGAGTACATGTGAGCAAGGATTTCAAGAGAACATGAAACAACACTTTCATATGTTTGAACTTGGGGCCTGTGGATGTGTCCCATCCACTGTGCGGCTGGTTCAGAAGATGGCCATCCAGGGACTGAGCAGATCTGAAGGCAGTTTTCCTGGCTGCCCACGTGTGCTCAGGCCCTCTGCACAGTCCACGCTCCTCTGGGCAATGTGTAGAGCAGATGAGGGCATGCTGCCCGGCTGCTTCCCAGCACTGGGTGCCCCAGGGGAAGTGGGTGCAGGCTGGTGGCATCTCCACCTCTTCCCAGTTGCTGATGTGCAACACTGAGTGCTGGTGCCGCATCCTTCTCTGGGTCCAACCCCTCAGCCCCAGGCCCCTCAGGCCCCAGGTGCCCAATCCAGTGTTATGCCAGCACAGATGAGGCCCCCGTGGCCCCTCCTGGCCACCACATCCCACCTTCAGGGGCCCACCATGAGTGGGCGGTCAGTGTCAGGCTGGAAAGGAGGAGTGGCATCCTTCATAGAAGCAACTGGAAGCCTTGGTTTGCAGGGCCTGAGGGTCCTGATGGACATCCCGTCCCCTGGTGTGCGTCCTGTTGACTATGACTTCAGCAGTGGGAGTCAGGCTCTCCGGCCATTGCCTAGGACAGCATCTCCTCGCATCCTCACGGAGCTGGCTGCCTGAGTGAGCACCATGTGTGCCCCACAAGCTGTCTGACCACTGCCCAGCCGCACATAGGCATGTGGGGCAGCAGCAGACAAGCCTGGCTCTCACTGTCCCCCTGCCAGCCCTGCTCACCCTGCGGCTGCCTCAGCTTTCCCAGGGGCAAAGCCCTGCAGGTCCCTCTTCCTTCTGTTTGATCCTTTGGGTTTAATTTCCTTAGGTTTCAACATTCTTTTCTTTGCTTGGCTTGAGGGCTCTTGTTCAAGATCTGGACCGTAGTTTAAAACTTGGTGATACAAGCAAATGAATCTTCTGATGTTAAAATATGAAAAACAACAAAATATTTTTCTACATGCTTAAAACTAAGACATGCTATTTTTTTTTTACCAAATACTTGCAAAATAGGGAACAGCATAAAGAAGGAAACTTTATTAAATTGTCTCTCAGTCTCTTTCTGTTATCTTGTGTGAAATGATATTTTGCTCTATATTTTCTCACAGAATTGAAGTTACATTATGTACAGCCTTATAACTATGAACATTTCTATGCTATTAGTGAATAATTTTATATGATTTTTAAAAATTGGCTATATAACATTTCTTTGCCTCTGTCATATTTTGTTTTACTTTCTTTACATCTGTGGACATTTCGATTGTTTCCAGTTTTGTTACTGTAGATAATGCTGTAGTAGACATTTTGGTGTGTAAATGTTTACCTGAAATTCTGATTATTTCCTTAGAATAGAGAAGTGGAATAACTTTACCAAGTGTTTGGACAGCTGTTTTTGAGGCCCTGGTTAGGCCTTAGTGGATTTCCAGTAGAATCTTCCTAGCTTTTGAGAGTTTGAAGATGCTAGTTTGAGGTTGCAGAGCAGCTGGGTGTAAGTCGATGTAAAGCGCTATTGAGTGCCTTCTTCGGACCTAGAGCACGCACACCGCTTGCAGGACACGGCCTCATTGCAGGGGGTGAACTGTTCTCAGAGATACTGGGCAATCTCCATGTTCGCCTAGGCCAGTGGTCGGCAAACTCATTAGTAAACAGAGCCAAATAGCAACAGTACAACGATTGCAATTTCTTTTGAGAGCCAAATTTTTTAAACTTAAACTTCTTCTAACGTCACTTCTTCAAAATGGACTTGCCCACGCCATGGTATTTTGTGGGAGAGCCACACTTAAGGGGCCAAAGGCGAGCCGCAGTTTGCTGACCACGGGCCTGGGAGTGGAGGCAGAGCCTGAGCCGAACCAGATCTGCAGATGCCTCCCAGGACCCTCTCCTGCAGTTGGCTTCCTGAGTGCTGCGCTGGGAGCAGCTGGTCTGCCCCAGGCAAGGACTGCAGACAGCTCTGATTAGCAGCCATGGCCGTGTGTTCCCCGGGGACATCTGGCCATGTCTGGAGACATCTTTGGTTGTCACAACTGTGATTGCTACTGGCATCCAGTGGGTAGAGGCCAGGATGTTGTTCCACATCCTGTGGTGCACAGGGCAGCCCCATCACAGGGAGTGGTCCAGTCTCAAATGTTACCAACTTTGCACTGGAGAAAGTCCAGCACGGGCGCCCCATCCCCGACCGGACACACAGGACTGCATGGGGCTTCCTCTTCTAGCGGGCCTGGCACATCGTGCGGTCATTCGCACAGCAGGCGGCAATCTCAGACCTTTCCTGGGCCTTGCATTTGAAACAGTGTGGCACTCACCATCAAAAGGAATTCCTTGTGCAATCCATCAGTCAATCAGCCAGCACTCGCTGGAACAGCTGGTATGTGCCTGGCACTGACTAAGCTCCCTGCCTCAGGTGCACACCTTGCTCACTTGCTTCACAGCTGACAGCTTCCGAAATCCCAGCAGGTTACTCGAATGTGCATCTTCCTTTGTTCCCCTCTGTGCCTGGCTGGGAGGCTACTGTAGGAAAGTCATGAATTGGTCAGCGTGACCTCACAAGACAGTTACCTAGGAATGTTGGCCCGAGCAGGAATTGTCTGTTTTCCTGGCCCAGCCTGTTAAGTTTCCCATTTCACAGTGCATTTTTTTACCAGGCTCTTCCCGGCAGCTGCTAGTTAGGGATCACAGAGTCCTGGGTCAGAGTAATGAAGAGCTGGGGTCTGGGCCTCGGGCAGTGGCTCATTTATTTAACCAGAATGTGTGTCTGCATAGCCAGGAGGGCCTCCCCCAGAGAGGAGCAGAACTGGATCTCCAGGGAGGTGTAGGGGAGGAAGGTGGCCAAGGCAGAGGAACTCGGGCAAACGATGGGCAGAGTGAGGCATTTCTGGACCCTCCCAGGGAGCACTCTGCAGAGGGCCCTTCATGAGAGCCCAGGTGCTCGGAAGGGGAGGTTCTGTGAGTCCCAGGATGGCTCTACCACCTTCCTGGCACTTGTGTGGTTTAGCTCAGGTCGTGGGATAGACTTACATTAGTGGCTCATTGGGACTCCCATCAATCCGAATCCTAATTCTCTTAGCATCCGTGTTTCTGGTTTAAGCCAGTCACCATCCTGCTGGGCCTTCGAGCACCTTGTCTGCTGCAGATGCCATAGCAGGGCCGACCCGTGTGCCCCAGACCCGGGCACTCTGTCCCTGGCCAAGGAAGGCAGCAGCCAGCAGGAGGGTGAGTTTCTAGAAAGTGCTGGTACAGTACCTATGGCACCTATCTCCAGGCCACTAGAGGCTGCCCTGTGCCCAAGGGGGATGACCCAGCCCTCTTCCCTGCCTGCTCTGGAGGAGCCTTTTCCAAGCATGGTTCCCGCAAGCCAGGCTGGTGGTCCTGCTCTCCAGTCCTCTGACCTGTTCAAAGCTGGTCAGAGAAGGGCTTCAGGAGGCTGGTGGCACGTGGCTCCCACAGGCCAGCCCCTCCCCCAGGGCCCTCGTGGGCCACCGGTGGGAGGACTGTGGCATGGGAAGCCCTGGGCCCGGACTGTCCTAGCCCCATTGTCATTGTGCTTACGGATCATCTAACCCAGAGAGGACAGTAACAGCTTTGTTCTCCTGGATTAAAAAACGTCTCCTGTTATTTTTGGTCAATTTAATTATAGTCTTCACCTTTTATTAATATTTATTCCCCCTCCCCATATTTTACAGAGTTGAGATTGTATGGTTTATAGTTTGCTTTCTATAATTTTCACTTACTACTTTTTGGTAAGCATGTGCTTTAGGCTCTTTTGGAATGTGCTTTTTGATTCCTCTCTTTTGGACATAAAGTTTTTTTTTTTTTCCACTATCATAAGTAATTTTTCTAAAAACACATTAGTATATAAATGTTCTAAAATTATTAGTATACTTAACTTTAAAAAACAAAAACCAAAATCAGAAACAGAGCATTTGTTAAATAATTACAAAAAAAGACTTTAAAAGAAAGTTTAAGCCACCCCCCAGCCTCAGGCCTGCATTCCTGTGTTGTCTGTGGCCCCTCAGCCCCTTGGAGGGCACCCCCGGTCTTCCCTGGGGTGTCGACAGTGCTCTCACGCACAGGGAGCTTTTAAATGTGAAATTTGGTGGGTTTTAACTTATGTATGGAAACCTTCTCCACAACAAGATAGTGAATATCTCCATCATCCCCAGAAGTTTCCTCCCGCCCCTGGGGAGTCTGTCCCTCCCACCCTCTCCCCTTCCCCAGGCAGCCCCGGGCCTGCTTTCTCTCGCTGTAGATTAGGTTGTCGTTTCTCAGTTAAAGGAACTGTACATCTTTTACTCAGCACAACCATTCTGAGACTTATCTACATATCTGTAGCCCATTCCGTTTTTGTTGCTGAATAGTGTCCCATCATATGGACAGAGCATAATTCCTTTATTCAGATGCCTGTTGATGGAGGTTGGGGTGTTTCCAGTTGGGGGCTGTTACAAATAAGGCTTCTGTGAACATTTCTGTGTGAGTCATTGTATGGGCATAGGTGTTCTTTTCTCCTGGGTGAACACTGAGGAGTGGAATGTCTGGCGCATATGGTAGGTGTATCTGGGTCAAGAGGTTGGTATGATTGACTTTCTAAGAAACTGCAAAATTATTTAACAAAGAGTATTGTGCCGTTTTATATTTCCACCAGTAGAATATGAGAGTTTCAGTTCCACCACATCCTTGCTAGCACTTGGAATGGTCAACTTTGAATTTTAGCTATTTTAATAAGCATGTAGTCATACTCATTGTAGTTTTAATCTACATTTTCCAGTGAGTGATGTTCTTTTCTGGTGTGCTTCATTGCCATCTGTATATCTTCTTTGGTAAAATGTCTGAACAACTCTTCCTCTTTTTTTTTTTTTTTAACTTTGGATTGATTGTTTTTTAAATTATTCATTGGTGATAATTCTTGGTATTTTCTGGATGTAAGTCCTTTATCAGGTATATGCTTTGCAAGTATTTTCTCCCAGTCTGTAGCTTATCTTTTCATTCACTTAACTGTGTCTATCTATGTATATAAAAGCCTAAGTGACTTTATGACCAGATGACCAGATGACTGGCCTGTAGCTATGACATGCACTGACCACCAGGGGGCAAATACTCAATGCAGGAGCTGCCCCTTGTGGTCAGTGCGCTCCCACAGCCAACCTCCCGTGGCTGGCCAGCCTCCCACGGTCCTATCTCCCAAAATCCCAACCCCTACCCAATCAGCCAGCCCCGATTGCCCCAATTTGGACTGGGTGAGACAGCCCCAATCACCGGTCAGGCTAAGGGACCCCATCCATGCATGAATTTGTGCGCTGTGGACTCTTGTTGTAGAATAAAAGATTTTAATTTACTGAATTCCATGTTATCAATTTCTTTTTTATAGATCATGCTTTTGGTATTGTATCTTAGAAATTTTTGCCTAAACCAAGGTCACAAAGATTTCTCCTATGTTTTCTCTTCAGAAGTATTCACGTTTTAAGTTTTACATTTAGGTCCTGATTCATATTGAGTTAATATGTTAATAGATATAGTACTAAAATACGGATCAAAATTATTTATTTACTGGTATTTGTATATAGCTATCTCATTGCTCCAATACCTTTTGTTGCAAAGATTATTTTTTTCTGCAACAGATACTTTTACACCTTTAGACAAAAATTCTCTTTCCCAAATAAATGTGGGCCTACTCTTAGAACTTTCTGTTGTGTTCCTTTGATCTATTTGTCTGTGTTGACACCAACACCATACTCTGTTGGTTACTGAGCTTTCTAATAAGTCTTGAAATCAGGTAGTGTTAGCTCTCCAATTTTGTTCTTTTTTTTGAAGTTGCTTTGGCTATTTTAATCCTCCTAATTTTCGTATGGTTTTATATTCAGTTTGAAAATTTCTTCAAAAACCTTAAAGATTTTGATTGAGATTATCATGAATATAGATAAATTTAGAGAATTGCCACCTTAATAAAATTGAGTACTTTAATCCACAAAGTATTTAAATTCTCTCAGCAGTGTTTTAGTTTTTAGTGTATAGGTATGGTACATATTTTTCAGATTTATCCTGAAATATTTTATGTTTTTTGAAGCTATTATAAATGGTAGTTTAAAATTTCAATCTGCTAGTATTGAGAATATAATTGATTTTTGTGTATTGTTCTTATATTCTGTTTTTTAATTTGATCAGATTTTGTATGTAAATATTCACATCATCTGAGAATAAAGTTTCTATTCTTTTCTTACCGTTCAGGTGCCTTATTTACTTATTTTGCCTTGTTTTACTGGCTATAGAACATACATCCTTGTCTTGTTCTTGATGTCAGATGTGGTAGTATGGTGAATCACATTGACTGGCTTTCAAAGATTAAACTAACTCTTCCAGTTTTACTTTACGTTTTTAAAGTTCTGACATTAGCTTTTTGGTGAACTCCTTCCTGAATGACTCTGAGCTAATAATCTCTGTTCTGGTTACTTTTAACATTTTCTTTATATTTGCAGTTTTTGTCAAATTTAGAACATTCTCAGCCATTATTTTCTCAAATATTTCTTCTTTTCACCTCCCTTCCCCATTTCTCCTTTGGGGACTCCAATTACATGTATATTGATCAGTTTGAAGTTGTACCACATCTTCCATGCTCTTTTCTTTTGTAATTTTCCCCTCTTTTTTAAATATATTGAATAATTTCTATTACTATTTCTTCAAGTTCATGAATCTTTTCTCTACAATGTCTAATCTGTTACTAATCCCATCCAGTGTTTTTTACATTTCCAGAAGTTTGATTGGATCTTTTTATATCTTCTGTGTCTCTACTTAATTTTTGAACATTTGGAATATAAAACAATAAATGTTTTAAGGCTCATGTTTTTAAATTCTAACATCTATTTTATTCATTTCCTTATTATGGGTTGTATTTTCCTGACCCTCCCGCCCCTCTTTCTGCATGCCTGATAATCTTTGATGGATGCTAGACATTGTAAATTTTATCTCATTGGGTGTTGACTATTTTTTGTTTTCTATAAATATTCTTTTTAAAAAGTATTTTAAAATTAATTTTTTATCTATTTTATTGATTTTTTTACAGAGAGGAAGAGAGAGGGATAAAAAGTCAGAAACATCAATGAGAGAGAAACATTGATCAGCTGTCTCCTGCACCCTCCCCACTGGGGATGTGCCCGCAGCCAAGGTACATGCCCTTGACCAGAATCAAGCCTAGGACCTTTCAGTCCGCAGGCTGACGTTCTGTCTGCTGAGCCAAACCGGTTTTGGCTAAAATTAATTTTTAAAGAGAGAGGGCGAGAGAGACATTCATCTGTGCTATCTACTGCCTCCTACACACTTCCTATTGTGGATAGAGTCCTCAACCCAGGCCATGCCCTGAACTTGGAATCTTAACTGGCAACCTTTCTGTGCAAGGGATGACACCCAACCCACTGAGCCATACTGGCCAAGGCCTTGTAAGTATTCTTGACCTTTCTCTGTGACATGGCTGATTTACTGGGAACATTTAATCTTGACGTTAAGATTATTTAGATGGGGCCAGAGCTCATGGCTAGTTATTTGTTGCTATTGAGGCAAAATCCTGGAGTTCCCTACCCAATGCAATGCCCTGTGACTTCTGGGGCTCCCCAACCAGGCACGTGAGACTAGGCATGGGCCCTGGGTCCCTGAATGCCATTCTCAGCCCTTCAGCTGGCTCTTCCCTGGCTCCTGGGCAACTGCAGATGCTGACCACACTCTGCAAAATTCCAAGGAGACCTCTGCAGATCTCGGGCTCTGTCTCAGTTCAGCCCTCTCTGCCATGCGGTCATGTACACTCTAGCTGCCCTGGCCTCGCCGGACTTATGCTTCACCTCCGCAGGTCATGGGATCCACCGGGTTCTGGTAGATCCCTTCCTTGCCTGGCAGCCTGGGGCATTCTGGGACTTGTTTCTGTGCCCCACGGACCACTGTCTGTTTGTTGCCTGATGTTCAGTGTCTTGAAAACCATTGTGTGAAATATTTTGTCTGGTTATTCAGTAGTTCCAGGTGGGAACCTGTCCCTGTTATTCCATCTTGGCTGGAAGCAGAAAGCTTAATTTGTGTTTTTCTCCCTGGAGAGACTTTTCCCACTCTAAATGGTGTAGAGAAGCCACAGCACAGCTCGTCCTGACCTCAGGTGCTCCGGACCGGACAGGAAAGTCTGGCTTGTCCCGCAGCTGCTGGGGAAGAGCCTGGTGCTGAGGGAGGCAGAGCAACTCACCAGTTGTGCCGGTGAGTCCCACGTGTTGGGAGCTCGCCTCTAAGGACATTTGTGTGGGCCGGAGGTTTGAGTTTCACTTCTAGCACCACACACGCTCTCAGCAGCTTGCCCAAGCACTGAGTGTACAGCTGAGCGTGGGAGCCGCGTCCGGGCAGAGAACCCCAGAGTGCTTGGGCTTGCCAGCAAAGGCACTCAATCAAGATGTTGTCACGGGGAGAAAGGGGAGAACGGAAGTGGGAAGGACCTGGTGTGAATTGAGGGGCAGGGAGGCCTGGCTGTGGTGCCCAGGCTTTGTCTCACCCTCCTGGTGATAGAGTGCTGGTTCCCAGGCCCAGATGTTTGGCCTGGGCCTCTGACCCATCTGTGTGCTCAGAAGATGGGAAGCTGGGGCTCGGCCAAGGCCCAGGCCCAGGCCCAGGCCCCCTTTGACGTCTCAGCTCTGCTGAGGCAGTGGAAAATATCTGCTGGGCCTGCAGCCTTGAGAAGGGTGGCTGGAGAGGCCGTAAATCACTCGCAGGCAGGGAGAGAGCCTCTGTCCTCCGTGGGTTGGGGAGGGAGAGCTGTGGCAGGCCTAAGAGCCCACTGTCCAAGGGCTGGGCCAGCCACTTGGAGCCAGAAATTTGGAAGGAGAGGCCGAGTGAAGGCCAGTGGTCTGAGCGTCCGGTCCTCTCATTGGACAGAAGAGGAAACCTGTTATGGTACACAAGTGACAGGGGACACACAGCCCTCTCCAAGCTGGGGTATCACTGGCCTCCCTCCTTCTCTAGAGCAAGTGGAAGAAAGGAGTATAGCATCTGCGGCCTGGGCCCCTCTATGCCGGATTTGTCGTGACTCTCCTTGTCCCTACCCCACGGCCCATTTCCCTTTGTCCATAGAGGGCCGCCTGTGTGAGGCCACATGGCTGTGCACCCTCTGTGAGCTCCATGGAGCCCTGGGAGGAGTGAGGGGACTCAGGAGCCAGGGCTGCTACTCAGGATCTTCTGTGGCACTCCTCCCTGATGGCCCATCAGCCTCAGAGGGGCAGGCAACACGTGCAGCTTTGAGCAAGGCCTTTGCCCCTGGCCCTTGGATGCTGTGTCTGTGGAGAGTAGGGGATACGCTGGACTGGCCCAGGGTTCCACGTGACTCTAAGCCAGGCTGGGACCTTGGGGTGGGCTCTGAGGAGGGCGTGGCGCCTCTCAGAAGTCACCTGACCCCAAGCCTTTGAGAGGATGCCTGGAAGTCTGAACTGTCCAAGGATCAAAGAGGCAAGCCTTCCAGGAAAGTGAGGCGGGGTGCACCCTTTCCTTAGGGCCCAAGGTGACCTTGGGAGGAGGTAGTGGAAGATTCGGGGGGCTTGTCTGCTCTGCACTGTGTGCAGAGGCCTGTCTCCGGCTTGTACTAGGGAGGAGCCTCATTAGTCATCACCTGCGCTCCCCGGGCGCTCCCCGCGGCCTCTGCTGGCTCGTGGCCCACAACAGTCAGTCTTCCCTTCTTGGTGGTTTCTCAGGCCGCACCCCTGTCTCTTTTTACTCTGTTCGCACATGCCCTGAAGTTCTGTTTGCTTCTGTGCAAAAGTCAAAACAAACCTGCCATCATGTTTCCAGGTCGTCCTGGCACCCACCCTTCGGGCCGCTTCAGCAGGCACCAGAATCGTCTGGGAGTCTGACCCCGAGTGCCCGAGGTCCAGTTGTGCCGGGCGCTGGGACGTCTGGCATGGAGTTCCATCTGCCATGGAGCTCGGTGGGAGTGGAGGGACAGTTAGACTGGGCACGCTTCCATTCTGATGCAGCCAATCAATACCGGTCTAGACATTTCTCCCCATCCCATTGCTGGCTTGTATCTTAGTACAGTTTGGCCTTCAAAATGAAAGAGCGTGGGGTGGCATGAGACAGGCAGGTGGCCCAGGAGAAAGCTCACCTGTGCAGATGTCACCTGTTTCTTTCAAACTGGAACCCGGCCACAGGAACGCTGTGGATTGGCCCGGGGTGGGAGAATGTCACTGAGGGGAGATGAGTGGAGAGAAGAACCAGGGAGACAGCCATTGGGTTTCTATGGGGACCAGAATGCCCTCATGGGGGAGCATTTTATCCCCTGGCCACACTGCCCCATCCTGGACAGTGCTCCTTCCCCTCTTCTCCATCCTTAGATTGGCTGTAGTCAGGGCAAGAGGAAGTTGCCTTAGAGTCCCAAGGCAGAGGGGTGTGGGGGTGGGGTTGGAGCAGAGGGGTGTAGGGGGTGGGGTTGGAACAGAGGGGTGTAGGGGGTGGGGTTGGAACAGAGGGGTGTGGGGTGGGGTTGGAACAGAGGGGTGTGGGGTGAGGTTGGAGCAGAGGGGTGTGGGGGTGGGGTTGGAGCAGAAGGGTGTGGGGTGGGGTTGGAGCAGAGGGGTGTGGGGTGGGGTTGGAGCAGAGGGGTGTGGGGGTGGGGTTGGAGCAGAGGGGTGTGGGGTGGGGTTGGAGCAGAGGGGTGTGGGGGTGGGGTTGGAGCAGAGGGGTGTGGGGTGGGGTTGGAACAGAGGGGTGTGGGGTGGGGTTGGAGCAGAGGGGTGTGGGGGTGGGGTTGGAGCAGAGGGGTGTGGGGTGGGGTTGGAGCAGAAGGGTGTGGGGTGGGGTTGGAGCAGAGGGGTGTGGGGGTGGGGTTGGAGCAGAGGGGTGTGGGGTGGGGTTGGAGCAGAGGGGTGTGGGGTGGGGTTGTAACAGAGGGGTGTAGGGGTGTGGTTGGAACAGAGGGGTGTAGGGGTGTGGTTGGAACAGTGGGGTGTGGGGTCGGGTTGGAGCAGAGGGGTGTGGGGTGGGGTTGGAGCAGAGGGGTGTGGTTGGAACAGTGGGGTGTGGGGTGGGGTTGGAGCAGAGGGGTGTGGGGTGGGGTTGGAGCAGAGGGTTGTGGGGTGTGGTTGGAGCAGAGGGGTGTGGGGTGGGGTTGGAGCAGAGGGGTGTGGGGTGGGGTTGTAACAGAGGGGTGTAGGGGTGTGGTTGTAACAGAGGGGTGTAGGGGTGTGGTTGGAACAGTGGGGTGTGGGGTGGGGTTGGAGCAGAGGGGTGTGGGGTGGGGTTGGAGCAGAGGGGTGTGGGGTGTGGTTGGAGCAGAGGGGTGTGGGGTGGGGTTGTAACAGAGGGGTGTGGGGTGGGGTTGGAGCAGAGGGGTGTGGGGTGGGGTTGGAGCAGAGGGGTGTGGGGTGGGGTTGGAGCAGAGGGGTGTGGGGTGGGGTTGGAGCAGAGGGATGGGAGCACTTGCTTCCTGCCAGGCCCTGGCCCATTGTCTCCTCTGCTCTCTGTGCTTCTTTCTGTAACTTTCTCCGACGGGACAGCTTCATTGAGGGCCAGGTTCACTGGCTTTCAGCCCCTTCTCTGCCTTCCTGGGGTCGTGTCCCACCTTGCAAAGAGCTGTCTGCCTGGTGACGGCAGCCTGTGCAGCAGGCAGCCCCTCTTCTCACCAGCGAACTCTCTGGGGAACCGGTGGCCGGGTGGGGCCGCTGCCTGTGGGGTCTTTGGAGGGTTAAGGACAGTCTATAATACAGTCAGACCAAGGCCTGCTCTGTGGGATGTTCCTTCTTCAGCCATATCAGAGATGACATGTTTATGTTGGGCAGGGATGGAATGAGGGGGGCAGCTAGCACCTGCCCTCTCAGACCCACCCTGGCCTGGTGCCTGCCCCTGCTCGGAGCCACGGGGCCCGTTCCTGCCCCGGATCAGAGCCACAGTGCAGAGGTGTGTGGTAAGCATGGCCTGCCCCCCTTCCCCAGCACTGGCATCAGAAAGCTGCCCCTTCAACCCAGGGTTCATCCCTCCTCCCCTGGAGCCCGGGTTCCCTGTGCCCAGGTCTGGACTCTGGTCCCCAACATTGGCCAGGCCAATGGTCTCTCTTGTGCTGGGACCCTGCTACTTATTCTAAGACTTGGGGCTTTTAGGGATCCAAGTCCCTGCCTTTTTTGTCTTTGGAGTCCAGGTGGGGGCCTTAGAGAAAGTGCCGGCCCTCTGGCCATGGCTGAGGTCTTTGCTGTTTTCTCCGCAGTGGGCACCGGTCGCCGCTCCCACTGGCCACCTGACCGGGGTCGCTCTGTAGGAGAAGGAGGCGCAGGAAGGCACCTGGGCAGGGGCAGCAGGTGGCCCTCCGCCTACCAGGGCTGCGGCCTTCCCTGGACGAGGCTCCGGGAGTCCCGCGCGGAGGACAGCCTTCCTGGTGTGCGGCTTGGGCGGGAGCAGGGTGGGTGCTCAGTGGAGGGGGTGATTCTGGGAGTACCCCTGCTGGGCCGGAGAGCCACCCCTGGCCTGGACCAGGTATCCTCACTCAGCCAGGGAGCGTAGCTTCCATAGGGGCAAACTAGAGAGTTAGGTGAAGTCGCCAGTAAAGCAGGCGCTGATGCCCTTTCCTGCCAGCACAGCTGCTGCAGAGGCGCAGGGAGTCAGGTGGGCACAGTGGCCCCATGCTGCTGGCTCACTGGTGCCAACGCTGCTGGAGGCACAGGAGCCAGTTGTCACCTGTGCCCAGGCCCTGACTGAGAGCGGTAGCTGAGGCAGGCGGTGGCCATGCTCCAGGGTAGGGTTCTCCCACCTCAGGAGGATTTCTGGGGCCCGGAGCTCCAAGGGAGGGGTGTCTCGCCTCTCAGGAGGATTTCTGGGGCCCGGAGCTCCAGGGGAAGGGGTCTCGCCCCTCAGGAGGGTTTCTGGGGCCGGGAGCTCCATGGGGTCTTGCCCACCTTGGAGCAGGACCCGGCCTCCTTCTCACTGCTGCCTCCGCAGCTGGCTTAAGGCCTCCTGCTTGGGCTCCTTACTGATGGAAAACAAGGTGCCTGTCCCACAGCTTCTAGGACAGCAGCTGGGACTTGAATCCAGACCCGCAGCCGCCAGGGCCCTTGCTCCTCCTCTGCTCCCTGGCCTGCAGCTGATTGACAGACAGGACGGTGAATCATACCCGGTAGAGAGCACATCCGCAGGGACAGACCCAGCCGTCCTCTCCACCCACCTCCCTTCCTTCTTTCTCAGTCGCCATCATCCAATGAGTTTTTGTTGAGCAGCACTGGGAGCCAGCACTGCCAGGTTGGGGACACCAGTGGATGAGACCAATTCCTGTCCTCATAGAGCCCCCAGTGGTGGGGCTATGGTGGGGGAAGACCGTCAGATATACGGACCCTCAGGATGTCAAGGGCTGGGCTTTTGCTGCAGGTGGCATAGGGAGGAGGGGGCACCGGCCAGGCCAGGCCGGGCTCCATATTTGCCTTGCCCCTTTGTAAAGAGGAGGTCTGCTGAGGGCCGGAGCCCGGCTCCTGTCTGGGCTGAGCTTCCTCCATCTGGAAGTGAAGGCCAGCGGCTGAAGAGGCAGCCGCCCTGGCTCTGCCTGGGATTGATACTGTGCTGGAGGGTCTGAGGGGGAGGGACTTCCTTGATGGGACTGAGGGCGCTTTGAAGTGAAAGTTAAAGCTAGAAGGCAGGGGTGGGTGGGAAGAGATCAACCAAAGACCTTGTATGTATAACCCGTGGACACAGACAATAGGATGGTGGAGCCCTGGGGTGGGGCAGGTTACAAGGGGTCAGTGGGGTAGGGGAGAAGGGGACATATGTAATACTTGCAACAGGAAAGATTTAAAAATAAAATAAAATATGGAAAGTAAAAAATAAAGTTAATGCTGGGCTGGATGGAGAAGAGCAGGGCCTTCCAGATGGGCTACACGATGAAAGGTCTGAGAGGTCCCGGAGCCTGGTGAGGAGGCCTTGAGGTCTGGCCCTGCCTCCTCCTTTGACCTCATCAACTACTGAGGCCTGGTACCAGCCTATTGCTCCATCTGAACTGGTCTTGGGTTCTCTGAATGCACCCCCACCCCCATAGGCCCAGTTGGCTACACCCTCCCTCGGTCCTTGGCTCACACCCAGGACAGACTCCTATTGGGCTGTTGTCACCTGTGGGGGGCTAACTGGATCTCAGATCTGTCCTCTTCTCTTGGCAGAGCTTCTGACATCCGTCGACCATCGTCGAAGGAGCAAGGGAGGGAGGGAGAGAGGCAGGAAGGCAGGAAAAGGAAAGAAGGACACGTTTGAGAGGCCCACTGTGACGAGGCTGCCGGCAGAGAAGGGCAGTTAAAGGAACTGATCTTGGTGAGGCTCTTGTGTGAAGGCCTCGGACGGCTTTTCCTGAGCAGGAGGCTCACGGTGTCCAGCGGGTGCTCTGGCCACGGAGAGCTCTCCAGCAAGGATCAGGGTGGGGCTGCACGGAACCGTGGTGCAGAGTCTGCCTCCTAATTACAGCCTCTGGACAGAACGACGAGGAGCTGCGTGCTCTCCCTGGCGTGTGGATCTACTCTCCAGAGGAAGTTCCGAGGGACTTTTGGGACTGCCCTCCCTAGAGGGGCGGCACATGGTTTGGCGTCAATAAGGCATCTGTGGGGTGGGGCCTTGAAAGGAGAGCCCAGACCTAAACTCAGTTAAAGGTGTTGGGGCAGGTTCTGTTGTAGGTGCGGCTTTGTCAGCAGGCAGGCCTGCAGGTTCCCCCCTTCCCCACCCCCCCACCGCGGGCCGGCAGGGCTGTATGAGCGGCCTCTCGGGCTGGGCCGGAGAACCTGCACAGCCCGGTGCAGACATCGCAATCTGAGAGCTTCCAGAGGAGCCAGACTGGGGATGTGAACCTCATGTTCCTAGACCTGGCGCACTTCCTGGCTCTGCTACTGTCTACTGTCGCCCGCATGTGTCCACCCATCTGTGGGGCCTCAGGGAGGGAGGCTTTGCTCTGTGGCCCTGGGCACAGGGGCGGTGCCAGAGCACGGGCAGCTCTGCATGCATGCCTCTGCGCTGTGCCCAAGAACCTGCGGGGCCAGGGCCAGGGGGACGGGAGACTGACTGCCCAGAGGCCCAGGACGCGCCACCCACATGGTCAAGAGCATGGCCTTTACCTCCAGAACACTCTTCCCAATGAGTTCTTAGGCATGTCCTAGCAATTTGCCTTTTTTTTTTATGAGTTCTCACTCGAGGATATTTTTCCGTTGATTTTGTTTTAGTGGAAGGGAGGGGGAAAGACAGAGAGAAACATCGATTGGCATGTGTCCGCACCGGGACAGTGATCAAGCCCCACAAGCAAGGTACGTGCCCCTGACTGGAATCGAACCATCCACGACTCTTCAGTCCGTGGGCCACCCTCTAACCACTGAGCGAAAGCGGCTAGGGCATAGCAGTTTGCTCTTAACACTGATACACTACAGATGTTTATGTGACTGTTTAAATCTTTTTAAAGAAGAACTGATGCTTCTAGACTAGCCTTTCCCTAATGTCACCCTCACTCCGAGTAGAAGTGAGGCTGGATCCCGGTGGGGCCTGTGGGCTGCGGCCGGCCGCAGGACGTGCCCGGAGCCCGCCTTCGCCATGTGTGGTGGGAGGGAGAAGGCAGGAAGGCTCCCCGGGGTGTGCACAGCTCTGCAGGCAGAGAGGACCGGTGGGCACAGTGAGGGCCGGTGGGCGCAGTGAGCTTGGAGAGCTCTTTGGCTTTCCAGAATCTTATAATGCACGGTGCTGTTTTGAAGGCTCTCAGAAGTCCTGCACTAAAGAACTTGTTTACTTGTGTACCGCCTCGAAACAGAATGTGCAGTGTTCTTTCTCTACGAGTGTCCAGGTGTTTCTGCAATGAATGGCTTCTAAGTTAGCTCTGACTTGTCTGCTGTGTGTCTTGGGAAGAAACTAAGGGCTGTAACGTTTGTTTACTCATGCAGTGAACCCCCAGTGAGCCTCCGAGAAGCCCTGGCTGGGTGGCTGAGCTGGCTGGAACCGTGTCCCTTATACCAAAAGGTTGCAGGTTTGATGCCTAGTTGGGACACATGTGGGAGACAATAAATGTCTCTCTCTCCCTCTCTGAAATCAATCAAACATATCCTCAGGTAAGGATTTTTTTTTTTTTAAAGGAGCTGAGATGGCTGTTCCTTCTGCCCCTGCTACTGATGGCTCCTCTCAGCCAGTCCCACCCTCTTCAGACATCCCAGCTGGGGACCACTAAGCTTCTCCTAGGAACCCTCAGGGTTCGTACCCTGAACCCAGTCGTGGGCGCCACTGGGAGAAGGTGGAGGGTGACCTCAGGTGGACTGTGTGGCTTTCCCTGCACACCGGGGCAGCTGCCTTCTGCAGGGCCCATCGCTGACGGTGGCGGTGGCCTCCACAGGCATGTGACTCGTGGCATTCCGCCTCTCAGTGAGGCCGGTCCCCGTGGCTGGCTGAGGTGTTGGGCTGGGTGGGGTATGTATATTAGTACCTTTAGAAAGCTCCAGAATTTGCAGGTTTTGTATTATGAATTAAGGCTTGGTGATTCAGTGGCATGGATCCTCTTGGAGAAAAAAATAAAGTGTCCTCTGGTGGAAATACAAGATTGTGCGCTATACTTACAATACCCCTGGTTCCTACTTGTCTGGATTTCTGTGTTTGGAGACCCGGTGTCAGTGCCTCCTCCACCAGGAAGCCTTCCCTGAGAGCCCAGGCGGGCTCCTGCAGTGCTTTTCACCTCTTCACCTGCCTTTTGCAGGTGCCGTGTGAGCCAGGGAGTCTGGGTTGAGACCCCACCCCCAGAGCCTCTCGCAGCTGCCAGGGCCTGTGCCAGGGTAGGCAGGGTTTGCTCCTGCCCCTGGTGCTGCCCTCACACCGTCTGCACTCTGGGTGGGGTCACGTGTCTTCTTGGACTCTGTACGGCTATGGGTCGAAGGATGAGGGGCATGACGGTAGGAAGGAGAGCTGCTTTCAGTCATCACCCTATAAAGGGTGGAGTGGCCCTCAGCTTCCCCTGCTGAGTTGCTTCCCTGCCTCCAGCTTCCCCCGTCCCTGTCCAGGCAGAGGCAGGTCCTAAAGGATTTGTGCCTCCCTTTGGGCTCCAAGCTGAGAGAAATAATTAACAGTTTGGGGGCTTCTTAAGGTAGGGCCTTCTAAGTCTGATAATAGGTAGTATCCTGGGAGGGTCAGGGAGTATCCTGGGGGTTGGTTGGGGCAGCAGGAAGTGGATGGAGAGAAAGCAGGGAATAAGTAAGCCCCGCCTCCTGGCTCAGCTCTGTGCTTGTCTGGCTTCCCCCGGTGCATTTCCCATTGTCCCACGGTTTCCCTTGTTGCTTTTCCAGCTCTCCCGTGTGCTGAGAGCACCCGGAGGGCCAGGTCACTGTGGCCTATTCATTGTGTTCCAACCTCAGTGCTGGGCACACAGTAGGTGCTCAGTAAATGTGGAATGCATGCATGGTTAAAGAGTGTGATGGCAGAGGAGCCAAATGTGGCAGCAAGGCCAAGACACTTGTGGAAACAAGAGGCAGGAGGAGAGGCAGATGTTGCATGAGTGGGTAGAGGGACAGAGAGGCACTGAGGGCAAGGGCCTGGGAGGCCTCAGGCCTGTGGGCTGCTCAGGGCTGGGTGGGCAGGGCGGGGTGGGCTGAGACTTGGAGCTGTGGCCCCTCCATCAGGCCCCTGAGGGCTTGTTTGGGGAAGAGGGTCCAGGGAGGCCAGAGGTTCTGCAGGGTGAGGAGCTGTGGGCAGCGGAGGCTTCAGTTCCATTAAGTCCATGTGGAGGTGAGACTAAGGTCATCAGGTGTCTGAGACCATTGTCCCCTCTGCTGCCTGACTTCTTTTAGGCATGAGCCCGAGGAGACCGGGGAGAGAGATGTTGGTGTCGAGAGAGAACATGGAATTTAAAAAGCAGCGGGAAAAGTACTGGAATCTAGACAGCATTTGTCACAGTGCACATGTCTGTTTTCCAAACAAAAGTCCTTCTGTGGACGGGGTCTCGGGGTGTCGGGTCTCCCGCCAGCTCCCTTCTCGCGGGGCTGGGCCGTGCTTTCTTATTTCAGGACCCGAGGGGTCAGGGCTCACTCAGTGAGGCCGGGCTGAGTGAGCCATCCCTGCTGTTCCCCAGCTTGTCTGGAGCCAGCCAACCCCTCCTGACCTCGTAGCCTTCAGTCCAGCTGTGGCGCCTCAGTCTGGACACGTCAGTCTCTCCAGGAAATGCAGCAGCCAGTGCATGACTTCTACCCTCTACACCTCGCTGGTCCTGACACACATGTGCCCACGTGTCAGGGATGCAGAGGGCCACATGCTGGTTGGCCTCTGACCCCAGGGTCCTCACCTGGAGAGGATTGTGGTTCCTGGAGCATCTCCCAGCAGTCTAGAGAGAATTCAGGGAGGAGTTCTGGGGTAGAGGGCATTGTTGCTGCCCTCAGCAGAGAGAGAAAGACGGTGGTCAGGAGGGACCACACCACAGGAATGGGAGAGTGAGTCCTGACCCTGTGGCATGAAGTTCTATGTTTGTCGTAAGAATGAGGAAGCCAGGGAGGGGGTTTGGGCAGTGGAGGAGTGCCCTGTGCTCAGACTGGCCTGGTGGGATCCCGGCTCTGCTCCCAAAACCTTCGTGCCTCAGTCTCTGCACGCTGCAGACTCTGCCTCAGGGCTTGACTTTTTCTTTCCTTTGCAGCATGCACTGGGCTTGCCCACCTAGCTGCAGGCCTGGGCTCCGGGCTGAATTCCTCCCAGGGCCTGAGCTTGGGCCCCCGAGGTGGTCACCCTGGCAAGGTGGGCTCAGAGCTTTCCCGAGTATAAGCAGAGCGTGAGGCCAGTTCTTGGGGTGTGCTGAGCAGGGTGCAGCCCACATGGGGAGACTGACAGCCTGCACCCCGCCACTGTCTGGTGCCTGGGGCCACGCATGTGCAATGGGGATGTTTTCCTCCATGATGGGCTTCGGAGGAGCCTCCCCCACTCCCTGTCTGCTGCTGGTGAGAGGGTCAAACAATAATGGGTCTCCTCATTTCCAAACCAATTGGGAAATTAATTCACATCTCCATCAGAGCCCTATTAGTAATTTTCAAGAAAAAAGTAATTGAAAAGAAACTTTTTAATACCCTCAACAAATTGGCATGGGGCATGTGAGCCGATGGGGCTTCTCCCCACTCACCCAGGGGCCCTTTGCCCTATCCCGGCTGGCCCTCTCCTCAGCAGCCCCAGCCTGGCTCCCCCTCCCCCCTTGTGCCCCTGTCCACATCATCTCACCCCGCCTGGGTCACCTCACCTCGCCGTGCTCAGCCCTGGCTCTGGCCCAGAGAGCAGCGTCACCCTTGATGCTTTCTGCTCTGTGCCTCTTGCTCTTCATGTAGAAAAGGAGGTTGCCCAGCACCCTTGATGGGCGTTTCTCACTGAGAAATGACCCAACAGTAGCACACTCTGGGGCAGGAGGTAGCTTTTTTTTCTCCCCCAGGAGCCACCCAGGAGCCACTCCGACTATGGAGCCACTTGGCACCCAGCGTGATGTCTGGTGCTGGTGCCCACAGCCAGTGCTGGCTAAATGAACAGGCAGACTCACAGATGGAGGAATGAAGGGAAATCAGAAGAGGCTCCTGAGCCCCTGGGGATTCACTCCGCACTGCGAGCTTCCTCAGTGATCTGGGCAAACGCAGGCATCACCCGCCCGCCTGCCAGCCCACGGGCAGTCTGGGCAGCCAGAGGGCCCGAGTCCAATGGGCTCTTTCTGCCACACAGGGAGGATTCTAGGTTCTCTGGGTGTCAGGGGCTTGGGAGCACCCCAGAACTTCATGGCCCTGTGTACTTAGCCCCTTTTCTGGGAAGTTATCTCTGCACTAAGTTCCGTCTGTGCCCTAGAGACCTTGCCTGGCCCTTCCAGCTATGGGGTGGGGTGGGTGGGTCATTGCACCTGTGTTGGGCGACTCCGGTTTGGCACCAGTTTGGTTCTGCTGCTGCCAAGGCAATTTTAAACCATGTGGGACTCGAGCCCTGGAGCTGGGGAAGTGATTTCCTGAGGGGTAGGAGGCAGGCTCAAAGACACCCCCTGGTGCACCTGGCGTGTATGCTTGAGTTACGTACGTGTGTGAGAGTGTGTGTATGCGTATGTAGGAGTGTGTGTTATTGTATGTGCATGCATTTGTGTATGAGTACATTTCTGGTTGTGTATGGATTTTGAGTATGTTAGAATATGTGTACACAAACACTACATGTGTGTGCACACGTGTGCATGTAAGTGCACAGCCTCCAGCAGTCGACTTGGCTGGACAGGTCCTGACTGATGAGTAGGTGGCTGTGTCTCCTGCCCCCTTGACCCTGCAGAAGAGGAGCTGCCTGAGTAGCTGATTTGAAACCAGCATGGCCAGGGTTCCTGGTGGGTCTTAGAAACCTGGGGCAGTGGGTGCTCAGCTTAGCTTTGAGACGTGCTCTCTCGGTGGGGCTTGGCTGATGGGAGGGAGTTGTGCTGTGTCTGAGTCACTGGACCCTGGGACCCACAGCTAGCCGTTCAGGGGCCTTCCTGCCCTGGGTTGGGAGCCTCTCCTGCCCACTCCCAGCTCCACGTTGTCGGAGAACGTGTCCCATTCTTTCCAGCTCAAGCAGGCTCTGTTCCCTAGGCGGCCCTGCTGGTCTGATTCCAGGCACCTCGCATTATTCTTGTTGGGGCCAAATTTGCATAGAACACACTGTTTGGTATCCCCTGGAATTGTGCATGTTGAGGAGCCATATGGGGCTCCCTGACCTTTAACTTCCGTGTTCCCACCCACCCACCCCACAACACATCCTCTGCACTCTGAATCTGCAACTTCCCATTGGTGCTCCCAACTTCCTTCTCTCCAGGCCTCTGCTCCCCAGCTCCTGCTGGAATTCCTCTCCCGTCACACCCCCTCTCAGTCCCCCCCCTAACCCCCGCCCCCCGCTGCCGCACACAACCCCTCTCAACCCCCACCTTCTGCCCTCCGGCACATACGAAGTGTTGATATCTGTCTCCCAGCTGGACCAGGGGTGCATTGAGGGTGGGGAGCAACCCATGTCTGGGTCCCACTCGTTCCTGGTTCAGCCATAAAGGTACTGGGGAGTGTTGGTGAGTGACCCAGTGGTCCTGGTGGAGGTGCCCCTCATCTGATGTGGACGGTGGCCGCGTGCTCTGAGACGATTTGAGGCAGGAATGGCACAAGGCTCTCCCTTGCCCCCTTTCTGCTCTCTCGTCTTTGACAAGATCGTGAACCTCCAGGACCTGGGTTTTCTCATCTTGAAAATGTGGCTGGGACCCCTTGGAGTGTTGTGTGGGTCAGGGGAGTTGCCCAGAGGACGCAGTCTGCAGAGTGCTGGGTTCCTGCTGGGCGTGCAATAACAATTTAATAATAATCCAACCACAATAGCGGCAACTGGGGCTCCGCAGTCGGCACCGAGACCGCTAGCCTGACAGGCAGTAGGGGCTAGATAGAAAGAGGCCTCCTCTGTGAGCCACGCCACCCACCTACGCCCCTCGGACACCAAATTGGGGTGAACTCGGTGGAGTTGACTGGTCGTGACCGGCGCACCTCTGCCCTGCCTGCCCAGGCCTAGGCCGCCAGCAGCCTTGCTTTGTACTGCCGCAAGTGGCTCCAGGGCAGCCAGTCTGGTCTCTTGGAAAGCTCACCGAATAGACACAAGGGCAGTGGTGGGTCGTGACCCAGTGCCCTCGGTGGGCTCTGTGTGGGTCCTGGCTCCGCAGGTCTGCAGCCTCTCCTGTGTATGGAGGGGTCAGTGCAGAGGCTGGTGCCACAGCCTCGGACTGCGCTTGGGCTGGCGTTGGTTCTGCACTGCCCTTCCTGCCATCTGCCTGCCGGTCAGCACACGTTAGCGGTGCCACGATACGCAGCTTGGCTGGATTCGGGACAGAGCTGGGCAGTGGGCAGCACGGCCCGGACCTAGCCATGCTGTGCCTCCACTGCTGCAGCAGCGGCAGATGGCTGCACATTTCTGAGCCGGGGCTTCCCAGGTAGTAAGATGACCCAGGCTGCCTGGGTGTTTCCCAGGGGCCCTTCTGCCCCTCTGAGACCTGTGGGTCTCAGGGGTCTTTCCTCTTCGCAAGGACACACGCAGTCTCCTCGGGCAAACAGGACGCGCACTGCTGGGAGCAGGTGCCGGGGAGCGGGAGCGTGGCTGGGCCGCCACTCTGGCTGGGAGGCCGAGCTTCGGGCAGGCGCTGGGCTGTCTGGGGAGCCTCTCGCCCGTCCCAGCAGTAACTGCCTGATGCTGACCTCCTTTCGCCAACGGATCAGCCAAGTGTCCAGTCTTCTTCCTTTCAGAGGGGCTGCTGGCTCTCAGGGCACCGCCTCAGAGTTAGGAGAGAGGAAGGGTGTGGCCCTGCTGCTCTCCCTCCCTGTGGCCTCCGTCCACACTCTTAGGGGCTTCACACTCATTTTATGCCTCGGTGCTTACTCCTGCCCGGACTCCCTGTTGACGGCTCCCTTGTTTCCATAGTTATCCTATCAAATCCTTCGGCCATGCCACTCCCTCGCTTAGGCGCTGCATGGCCCGCACGCACAGGTGGAGGGGTTCGCCCCCCTGTGAGGACAGTGGCTTGGGGAGCTGATGGCGGTCCCGCCTGAGAAGGAGCCCAGGATCCTGGGCAGTGAGCTGGGATCCATCGACAGTGTCTGCCGCGGCCCGGTGTGGAGGGAGACACTGCCTCTGCTCCAGCCTTAGTGTGGGCCCCTGCGCCAATTCTCCGGTAACGCCCACGGTTCCCCCTGCGGCCTTCGCTGGCCTCTCCACTGCTTCCCGCTCCCAGAGACTCTCGCCGGTCTGTGCTTAGTGCTGCCTCCTGGGTTTTTGTTTTCACAGAGCAAAGCCTTCCCAGGGTCCCAACCACGCGCACCTTGGTGTCCACGGCAGGTGTGGTGCCCCGCAGCCAGGTGCACCCCTCGAGTGGCAGAGCCAGGTGTCACTGGAGGCAGCACCTTCAGAGTCCCAGGAACGGCCAGGGTGCCAGCTCCAGGCTGAGCCACAGGAAGGAGCCACCACGTGGAGGGCCCGGGCCCAGCCCCAGGCTTGGAGGCTCAGCACCTGACCTTGGTGGGCGGGGGACATTAATATCTTCTGCTGTGGACAAAGGTTGTATTTTCATTAATTGTAAAGAAATAATCCATGTGCTAAGAAATAGTGTGGAAAGTTTAGGAAAATATAAATGAAGGAGGAACACATTCCCCACCCTGGCCGTCACTCAGTAGCAGCAGCAGCAACCGAGGCCACAGCACCTCTTCCCAGGACCCTCCGAGCTCCCAGGCACTGAGAGTTCTTGCTTCGAATCCCACCTTGCACCCTGAGCTTCCTCACTTGGTATTTTCACTCAAGCCCTTCCCATTGTATTAAGAAAGTCTATAAATGTTGTCTTCAATGAGGAATATTCCGTCGTTTGGACATGCTATGATTACTTAATGGTCCCCTATTGTGGGTCACTGGGAGTGGTTTTGGGATTTGGCGTGCTGCATTTTCCTATAACAAACAGCTTCCCAGGGAACAGCTCTCGAGGTCTCCCTTGTGGGTAGATTATTCGTGGAAACGGCATTCAGCCTGGATGAGGTGCTAGGGCCCTGTGGGAACAGGTGGGAGGTCTCAGAGTGCGGGCCATAGTCAGTTACAGGGTCGGACACGGTTTTCCGGAAGGCGGGGGGCGTGATCTGACTCTGCTCTGTTGAGAGGAGAGGTGGAGCCTGCAGCTGAGGAGGGAAGCTTTGGGGGCGACGCCGCAGGTGGTGACAGCTCGGACTGGTGCTGTCGGCTGGGACCATGGTGCCTCTCTTCAGGCAGCTCAGAGCCATGCCGACAGGCTCCTGGCTCTTCCCCCGATGTCAGCCCCCACTGCTGTCTGCTGCTGCATTTGCAGGCAGAGTGCCTTCGGTGCCAGGGTTGGTGCTACTGACTGGTGATGAACCTCACTCATCCATGCATGTCCCCTGGAAGCCTCACAGGCACAGCTGCTGGGAGGGGAAGTAGCTGCGTCCATAGAATGTGTGTGTGGGCCCTAAACCCTGGGATGTGTGAGGCTCAGAGTGGGCTGCTGCCTCTGGAGGAGGCTGTGAGTTCGGACCGGGTGAGCACTGAAGGACCACTGGGCCTGCTGGGCTGGACTCCTTCCACCTTCCTCGCCTCCTCCCATCACCCACCATCCTCCAGTTGTAAGCATCCCAGCTGAGGTGAGCGGCTGCCTCCCGCCATACCCTGAAGATGTAGAAGAGCATCGCAAGCTCCTTTGTGGTTGGGTGTAGGCCACCGGCCGTGCTGCCTGCCCAGCTCCTGCCTGAGCCGTCCCTACCAGGCCCTCAGCACAGAGATGAGAGGTGGGAGTGAAGTCTGGCAGCCACTGGGTGCACTGGAGGTAAAGATCAGACCTTTTTTTCCCCCAAAAAAATAGCTGCTTTATATATTTCACATACCATAGAATTCACCCTTTTAAGTGTACAATTTCCTGGCTTTTAGAATACTCACAAAGCTGTACAGCCAGCATCACTGTGTAATTGTAGAATATTTTCATCACCCCAAAAAGAACTCTGGCCAGGTTAGCAATCCTGCCATCCCGGGCACCATGGATCTACTCTGAAGATGGCACCCTTTGGTGTGTATTTGTAGAAATTCCTAGACAAGATGTCCAATGTAGATAACCCTTAAGTTAGTCCTATACTGTGTATTAAAACTCAGGAAATTTGGAATAATAAAACCCACCCCGGACTCTGTTGAGAATCTGAGGCCTCATGCTTGCAGCGGGGAGCGTGGCTGCTGGCCTTCCGTAGTGGGCCTGTGCGCTCAGTTTGCCACAGGCCTCATCGCTCTCTTTCACCTCTGGCCTGGCCTGCTTTCCTGTGTGCCCCTGGCGGCCTGGCCGGCCTGGCCCTAGACCCCTGCCTCCTCCATTGGATGGCATATTGGCAGCTATCTCCCGACCTTTCCACCTTGGACCTTGTTTTGCTATGTGGCTCATGGCTCACAGTCAGGGCTCCCGTGAGAATTCACCTGATTCTAGCCAGGCTGAAAGTCTTGTTTTCCAAGGCTTGGTCTGTGTGGGAGTGCAGAATCATCTTTCCCATCCAACTCTGTGCCTGGAAGAGCCCACCCCTTTCCAGGACTGGCGGGCATAGCACGTGAATATGCCAGGACCTAGCTGTCCTACCAGCTTGCCTGTCTGACTCCTCCCCTCCTCTCCCTTCTCCTTCCCTCCCCTCTCTGCCCCAAACAGGTCCTCCATTTACACTAATTCAGGCTTTGTGTAGACATGAGCCCGCTCGAATTCGCAAGCCATTTAATCTGCTGTGATTGACACTGTGCAATTAGATTTTAATTGAGATGCACACTGCTTAAGCAGACATAAGACAGCCACAGCTATTGCTAATTAATTTTCTTCCAAAGTGACAACGTTTAGTAATTATGCTCGGTGATGCTTGTGTTACTTACATACCTTACCTCTCAGGTGCCACTCGGGTTCCTGCCAGAGGTGGTGGGTGGTGTTTTCACACATGCCCACTGTGCTGGCTTCACGAGTGAGCTGGCCTTTATGCTCCACAAATGGGCAATGGGTGTCCAGAGGAGAAGGCTGTGTCTGCCTTGGGCCTGGGGCACCTGCTGTGCCCAGCCCCTCCCAGGTTTCTCTGTGTGAAGCATCTGTTTCCCTGAGGCTGGAGAGCGAGCAAAGCAGGGAAAGCCTGCAGTCTGGAATGTCCTACAGGAGCCTCGGCCGCTCTGCCTGTAAAACGGGGAGAATAGTCCCTCCATGAGCCTGGACAGGCCACATATGCCACACTGACCGAGCATGGCCCAGTGAGCATGGGCTGCACTGTGGCTGAGGCCTGGCGCTCCCGGGCTACTGTCATGTCACCCTCCGAGGCCCGTGGCCCCGGACTTTCTTTAATGTCCTGGCCCAGGCAGGTCAATGTCCTGTCCGTGGCTCGGCTCTGTCTGGGAGCTGGGACTGTCCTGTCAGCAAAACTGGGTCTCAGGGCTGGGATGGGGCAGAGAGAGAGAAGGCAAAGGCATTAAAAACCCATTGGGCACTAGTCTTAACGCATGTGGACACATCACATCTTCCAGTGTGGGTTACGTGACACCCATTTTCCAGATGGGGGGCCTGGCTCATAACGCTGGTTACAGGGCTTGTAGGAGGATCCGATCCAAGGCCTGCAAGCCTGGCTCCTTCATCCTGTCATGTTTCAAGGGAGGGCTGTAGCCTCAGGCCCATGGGAGGGGGCTGGGTGGGGTTGGGTCGCCTGTTGTTGAGAAGGTCCAACAGGTGTCTGGCACTGGGGTCAAGGATTCTAGAGCCCAGGGCTCTGGGCCAGGACCTTCTCTGTGGCAGTGGGTCATGGAGCTGCTGCTGAAAGCTGGGGCCCACCCACTCCCAGGAGACACCTGGGGGTCATGTGCCGTGTTGGCTCCAGTCTGGGGCTCCCTCGTCTGCCTTCCGAAGTACTTTCTGTGCCAGGATCTTGGCTGTGTTCTCTGCGCCTTTCTGGGTAAGAGAGATGCTGGTGACCTGTGGCCGAGGCCTGTGGGTTCACTTTACGCAGGTGGAGTGGGGACGAGGCCTGAGGATTCCAGACTGGGTGGTCCGGTGCCATGAGGCAGGTCTTAGCGGGCTCTACAACCCACCCCTTTTCACGTCCTTGTCTTCCCTCCTGTCCTGAGCCCTGATGTGCTGGGAAGGGAGAGCCGGGCTTGGAATAGGAGGTGAATTCCTGTCCTGTCATGCTGTGCAGCATCAGGGAAGTGTCTGAACCTTTCTGAGCTGCAAGTCCTCATTTGTAAGATGAGGGGTTGGGCGAGTGGCCCCATAGCTCCATTTAATTGGAAAATATTAGGCAGTGAGCTGGGCGTGTGATGTTGAAGATGGAGTCACGGGCCCAGATGCAGGAGTTGTGAGCCCAGGCGTGTTCCAGAATGGAGAGAGTCCCGTGTATTTACTCCTTCAGAAAATGGCAGGAGGCCTGCTGTGGGAGCCTGCCCCGAGGGGTCAGTGCTGGGGGTCAGAGTGAGCGGATGCAGTCCCGGGCCCCTTGCTTTCTGGGAAGGCTGTCCCAGGCTCTCCCAGGTGTGTCCTAGAGTCCTGGCCATGGCCTGTTGGCTCTCTGGTGATGTGGGCGGGTGTGGGAGAAGCCCTGGCCTGTCTGCTTGTCCCAGTGTGTCTGATGGCTACGATTTCCCCTCTGGTTCCCAGCAGACCCTGGACCCCGGAGGCCCCGGGCCTGTGGCCCTGTCCTGGACATGCTGGCGGGTGGGTGGTGGTGGCCGGTGGGTTCGGGAAGGAGCATCACAGTGAGTCTTGATGGTGGGAGCTGGGTCCTGTGAGTGGCAGGGCAGGTGCAGGCAGCCTGGCCTGGATCCTGGACGCAGCGCTGGGCTCCGATCCTCCATTCGGCCGCCTCTGCAAGGTCCAGGGCGGTGGCTGGCTGAGGGGCGGTGGAGCCTGACCGGCTGGACTCCAGGCCCCTGAGCCAGGACTTCTGAGTGCTGAACCCCTCCACATAGCCAGAGGCTTCTTTCTCCAGAGGAACCTGCTCTACCTCCCCTTGAGAGCAGAGCATTGTTGTCAGGGAGACCTGGGTGTCCAGCACTGGGCAGCAATGTCAGTGTGTGTGCACTGGCTGTGCTGGGCACTGGGACACTGGCTGTGAAGTCTTTACGGATGGATGGATGGTGACGGACATGGATGGACGGACGGTGATGAATATACCTCTCCCCTTTGAAGTCAGTGTGATTGCCCTTCCATTTCTCATGCCAGGGAGCGTGGCATTCTCTCCGGTCCCATCTGGAAAGGCCACTGGCCCATGCCTCCTAAGACAACGTGGCCTGGGAAACACTGCTGGCCACGGGTTCTGCCGCGGGTGCGTGAACCCTCCAGGGCTGAGCGGTGGGGCCAGCACCCTCTGCAGCCCGTTCCTGGCTTAACAGGCCTGGTGGTGTTGACAGCTGAGGATGTCGAGGCTGAGCACACGGTGCTCGGGATAAAGGGCCACAAAATCCGGACAAGGATGGAGAAGGAGTGGAAACAGACCTCTGGCCTGCAACAAGGGTCCTGCCCACTGTGTCTGCCAGTCTCCCTGCCCAGCAGGGCGATGAGCCTCTTGTGATCCCATATAATAATCGTGGCTGACTTGCCCACTAATTCACCTTTACCCTGAGAACCTGAGGCATAGGAGTCCATCCCCACCTGACCTTGGGGCCTGAGGGGTGCTAAGAGAAGAGGGTTCTTGCAGCTTCCAATGTGCATAGCAAATAAGGGGCAGAACTGGGTAGACCCTCTGCATCCTGACCCCTAACCCTTCCCCTTCCCCACCCTCCTCTGGCAGACCCGCCCCTCTTGCTCTGTTCTCCTTTCCAAACCTGGCCGAGTGCAGGGCTGAGCTGGCTGGGGTCCGAGGGTGTCTTATAGGAGCCAATGTGTTTGTGTCATGGGAGTGTGTGTTTTCAGGGGGATGGGGGAGAGAAGGAAGACACACACCTCTCTCAGCCCAGCAGGCTTCCCTGCAGAAGCAATGCGGGTGCAGCCAAACTGCTTGGCTTCTCAGTTCTCAGAAAGGTACCTGTTACTCCGATCTTACTTGATGGTTATCACTGGAAAGGGAAGTCTGGTGTGCACACATCCATACAGGCACAGCCCCCCCACACACACATGCATATGCACACACAGACCCCTCTTGTGGCTGGACAGACTGCCTTGAGGCAGCTGAGGTGGCTCCGCTGCAAGGCAGGGAGCCAGGCCAGCCACATGCTGCCTTTAGTTCTTCCTGACAAGCAGGGATGGCCTCTCTGCTGGCAGGCCCGCTGTCTGTGCCATGCTAGATGGGAAAGAGGGGGCAGGGAGGAAGATCGGCAAGGATAGCAGTAAGAGTGAGAGGTGAGGGAAGGGGAAGAGGCAGCCATGGAGGTCTTTCCAGAGGAGCTTGGCAGCCGCGTCTCCACCTGAGGGAGCGGGGACTTCCCAGCAGGCAGGTATGTGCAATCGTGCTCTGGGTGGGGAAGCCAAGGCCTGTGGAGTAGATGGCCTCACTGTCAACTCAGACAGGAAACTGCAGCTTGCAGAGGGCAAGCCTTCCGCCAAGATCCTCAGCTGCTCAATGGCAGTGCTAGCCTGGGAGCCTCCTCTGCCTGACCCCACCAAGCTGCCCTCTCTCAGGAGAAGGGTGCTATTCCCTTGGCCCAGGCACCACAGCCCTCTCTGATGGTCCCCATCGTGACGGGGGGTGAACCTTTAGCACCCCACATACAGATGGCCTGCCCTTCCTTCATCACAGGCTAGTGGGCTTGTACTCCAGCGGGTCCTCCTAAGGGTCAGAGCCCGTGGGGTCAGGGGCTCCACCAGTAGAGATAATGTAGGGGCTTGTGGGGAACCTAAGAACCACCTGAACATGACATGGGTTTGCACCATGCCAAGGAACACTGGTATGACGCATAGCCTCGCTATGTAAACTCACATTGATCGCATCACTCCTCTGCTCAGAGGCCTTCGGTGACTCCTCAGAGTCCTGGCCTGCACATGCCCTTCTATAGCCCTGCGCCTGGCTCGGCCCTGCCCACTCTGCTCTCCTGCACACTTTGGAAACATTGGGAAGTTTCTAGGCATCGCCAGGTGTCTTTTTAGACAGTGGTGCTCCAGTTGAGAAGCACTCTGCAGAGGATTCCTGAGGAAGATGGAGTTGACTTCTCGATCTCTGGGATCTCTGGGACCTCACGAGGCTCCCTGCCTGGCAAATCCCTGGGACTGTGCCCTGTCAGCGGGTGGTTGATTGGAGGGACCGGGCCTCGTGCCATCGTGGAAGGAGGCATGGGGTCCAGGACCTGGCGGCATGCTTCTTCACGTGGGCAGGCCCGAAGTTGGGGGGCCAAGTCCTGCCATCATCAGATGTGTCCTGGGTGAAGGGAGCCCAGCATAGTGAGTAAGGACTGTGGGTGGCAGTTCGGTGACCAGCGAGCACCTGAACCTGCTCTCCGCTCCATGGCTGCTGGCGTTCGGAGGTCGCCCTTCATTGGAGGGAGTCCCGTGTGTCACCTTGGCCTCACATGGCTGGGACGCCATCAGCATCTTCCCAGGGACAGTCCTGGTAGGGGAGCCCGGAGGCTGAGCTCACCCGTGGCACCTGGACGCACAGATCTGGCCTGTGGTGGAGTGGGCGGGAGACTGAGCTGCAGGCTGATATAGACAGGGCTTCCGGAAGCCTCCCAGACCAGGGGGACAAAGGGCTTCATTGCGTGTGCCTTGGAGAGCTGTGTTGACAGGAGGGCAGGCGAACCACGCACACACTACAAAGACACTTGGCTTTGCGCGTGGTGTCATGCCAAGAAACGCTGGAGTGCAGGAACAAGCAGGAGACGTGCTTCTTTCATCAGGAGGGCGTGGACCTGCAGTTAGAGCCAGGACAGCCGTCAGCAAAAACGGTGCAGGGTTTTTGGCACTGGGCCCTGTTCCTCCCCTGACTCCCCTCCCTACCACTCCACCTAGGGAAAGGCCTAACCGTATTCTAGAGCCGTTTGCCTTGTCATGGACCGTTCTTAAAAATTAAAACATTTCAAAGAAGTCACTCTCTAATGGTAGAGTTCCTGGCAGTGAGGAGGGGTTTTTAGCCTGTGAGATCTGTCTGGCACCTCCAAAGACTGAGCAGCCGGTGAGGCTGCCTTTTTGTCAGCCATCGGGTCAGTTACAGAACCAGCTGTCTGTGTGGCAGCCACAAGGGGTGGTGTGGGAGCTGGGAGGTGGCTGATTCGGAGCCCTGGGGTGGCCTTACGGAATGCACTTAATGGGCACCGAGTGTGCGCCTGGTGTGTGTTGCGCAGAGCTGCCCTGTCTCCCCGGATGCTGTGCTGTTGATGCCCAGGCTGACGGGGGGACTTGTGGGGCACTGTGCCAGCCTGGGTGGGAGAGCTGGGAAGCACTCCTGGGGCAGCTGACACCAGCCTTAGCCTTAGAGGTGTAAGCAGGAGTTAATGGGCAGGAGTGGGGACAGGTGTTTCTGGGGAGAGCAGACAGTAGGCCCTCGAGAATGTGTGCCACCTGAATGAAGCATGTCATGCTTATACCAAGTCATGGAGCCCTTAGAACTTCCCTGGGCAGGTGGTCAGGTCACAGCTGACACACACAGGGCTGGGGTGGGGGGTCAGGTCACCAGGCTTGGGAGTGTGGGACTGCCAAAGGTCATATGAGGGCATATGGGCTCCTGGGCATGCAAGAGAAGAGCATGGTTTGGGAGAGGCTGGGACTGCGGAAGGCAAGGCTCACCAGGGCAGCACAACGGCGGGCTGTGGCGCTTCCTCCCGCCTCGTCACGGAGATGCTCCCCGAAGGCTGGCCACGCCTGCTGGCCACTGGCCAGGGTGCTGCTGGCCGGCGGGTGGTGGCAGAGTCTGGGGAAAGGAGCCTGGTAGAGGCACACACAGAAGGGCTGGGTGTGGGCTTTGCCTGGAAGGTGTGGGGAGGGCCATGGCTGGGCAAGTCAGAGCAGGATGCTGCACAAACCGAACCAGGATGCCAGGCCACCCACCGGCCTGGTTCTCCCCAGAGCCTTGAGGGGCAGAGCAGCGCCCTGAATCTGTAGCCAGCCCTCCTAATCCTGCCCTGCCCCTACCCCAGGCCCAGTGCCACCCATGGAGAGGTGGCCTCGGGCCTTGGAGGATCTTGGTGCTCAGGATACAGTTGCTGGTTCATGGATGCAGGGGGTCTGGGTCCAATGTTTGGGTCTTGTCTGCTCCCCACAGGCCAGAGTTCCTGTTTCTACCAATTGTGGCATGGCATGCGCTCCCTGGGGATCCACCCTACCATCTAAAGATGGGAACTGAGCCCCGAATTAGGGGCACTCACTCAGAGTTGCGCAGAAGTCGGGGTATAGCTGGGAAAGTGATGCCAGCTGAAGGTCATCTGGTAAGGAGCTTGGGGACAGCCCTTTGCATCATTAGCAAGGGGCTGCTTGGTGTCTGAGCTGTGTGGCCAGGGACCTGAACGGGATGACCCTTGGAGGCCTTCTGTGGTGCCGGACTGCTGAGTCAGAGGGAGGAGACTGAAAGGATGAGGAAGATGCCGATTAGACCCTAGAGTGGCTCCTTGCGAGGCAGCCTCCTCATCCCAAGGGTCCTCACCAGGGTTTCAGCAGAGTCCCAGAGGCCAACCCCTCCCCCAGCTCTGAGGGCTTGGGGAGTCCCAGAGCACCCCCCACCCCCCAGCACTGAGGGCTTGGGGAGTCCTGGAACCCACTCCTGCTCCGAGGGCTAGGGAGTTCTGGCGCCCCCCCCCCCCCCCCTGAGGGGCTCAGTGGAGAGGGGGAGGCTCCTTCCCTGCAGCCAGCTCAGAATTGTCTCCACTGCCAGGTGGGGTTCAGGACCTCCCGCCCCCTTCTTGGAGAGCCTCTGTGACTTGGGTCACTTGTGCCAAGATGTTTGAAGAGGTGAGATGTGATCTGGGTCTGCACCCCTGCCCCCCTCCCCACCCCCACCTGGCAGAAGCTGTGGTTTGGGCGATGCCTGGAAATGCCAGCTTCACGGTGCCTCGGAACACACAGTGGCACTCCCCAGCCTGCATCTCCACGGGGAGAAACTAGCCCTTCTGAGTGTGCAGTGGCTCAAACAGCACCTTTTAAGCCACACATAGGCACTTTTAAAAATCTGACTTGAAGATGGTATGGGCCTGCAGCGCACAGGTGCTCGGGGATGCAGTCTGGTTGCCGAGCACAGCGCATAAGCGCCTTGCTCTCAGGGAGAGCGCCCTCTAAGAGGGAGGGCTGTGTTTTAGGTGTGCAGCACTTCTGCCCTGAAGATCTTCCTAGCAGTGTGGTCACCCCCGCCTGTGGCAGAAGTTCCGACCTCAGAAAGCCATACTCCCCTGCACCCGTTCCTCAGACTCCCCACCCTGAGTGCCGAGCTCACAGGAGCCACCCTGACGTGGCGGGGCCTGGTGCTGAGGGGCCACAAGAAGAGGGTCCTTGCAGCTTAGTGCCCACGAGCAATCTCATGGTCTTCATCGAATGTTGACTGAGCCTGTGTCTGGGGCAGGCATAAAGGGAGCAGGCCCGGAAACAGGTACTTAAAACAGTGACGTGGGGGCTTGACCCCAGGGACAGGAGAGAGGACCGATCGCTAAGACGGCTAACCTACCTGCCCCGGTCGCTTTGGGGTAGTTGCACCACAGAAGGAGGCTGGAATGTAAGCAGCCTGCTTGGATGAGGGGATTGCCCTCAGCTTAATTGGGGGGGGGGGGTGAGCCTGGAGGGACAGGGAGGCAGATCCCGTGGGGGGAGCCTTGGAGCCGTGGAAGGGACTGGACCTGGTTCTGAAGGTCCCTCCCCGCCTTTCCTGTCCTTTTTTCCCCTCCCAGGGCCTCCTTCCAAGATTTTCTCCACTTTCTGGGCCTTTGTCATTGCTTCTCTTCCTCTGCCCAGTCATGGATTAAGGGCGCCCTTGCAGAAGACTCGGTACCCTGGTTCCTGTGTGCGAGGCCTGTCCCCCATCTCCCCTGCCAGCCCTGCGGGGCCTTGCCGCTGCCCACCGCCTGCAGCCTTCCCAGAGCGGTCTGTTTTCCCTCCTGGCGCAGAGGCGAAGCTTGTTTTTCTTTCCTGCTCAGGAATCGTGCCTCTGAGACACACAATGCAGCTGTTAAAATATCTGGGTCTGGCTGGGCGCGCACAGCGAGCCCCTTGTTCTCCTCGGAACAGCAGCCTCCCAGCAGGAGCAGGGGGCGCGTGCCTCTGCTGGCAGTGTGCTGGGGGAGGAAGGGTACAGGGAGACACCGAGCCCCCGCTCCATGGCTACTGTAGCTTCAGGGCTCCCCATGGAGGAAGGGGGTGGACAGTGGGTATGTGGGTATTTGCCATGGAACAGTATGGCACATTCCAAAAGGATGCCAGCCTGAGTCCACATCGGACTCCAGAGGCACTGGGGTGGGCGGAGGAGGGTGGAGAGGACGGGGCTGTCAGGCTGACTTATTCAGTCTCCCACAGGCCTCCTGTCGGGCCTGGCCCCTCGGCACTGCCTGGAACAGGTTTTGTGCCCAGTGGGCAGGCAGATGGACAGTCTTGCCCAGGCTGCAGTGATGGTACAGTGGAAACTTTTGAGTGGGGCACTCACACGTCCAGGCCTGTGCTTTTAATCCTCACCACAAGGGAGGTGCTGTTGTCATGCCCATTGTACAGGTGAGGAAACTGAGGCTTTGGCCTGAGAAGCTGGCTTTTTCGATAGCTCTGGATGGAGCTGGATTTGAACGTGGGCCTTCCCTTTTCAGTGGGCGCTCTGTCTCTTGCTGAACAGGCCAGCATGCCCGTTGCTGCTGTGGCGGGAGTGTTGTGATGTTAAAGAAGCAGGACACTGTGGGGGTGCATTAGGGCAGCATGCTGGGTTTTAAAGCTGGCTTACTTGGGCAGTGCAGAGGTGAAACTGGGCAGCAAAGCTTGGGGATGTAAAGGCAGGGGGAGGGACATGGCCTTGGTCTTCAGAAAATCACCTCCAGTGCAAGTGGAGTGTCAGGCACGAAGCAGCTCTTCCCCGCACCCTCCAGAATTAAAAAAAAAAGAAAGAAAAAAGAGCCTCCAGCCAGCTGCAGTCCTCCTGACACCTATCTCCTCCTACCAGAGGCGGGACCACAGGAGGGCTGCGCGGCTACTGCTCTGACCGGCGAGGCAGTGAGCCGGGGGCATGATCTGTGTTTCTGCACCTCGGCACACTCAGGGGCTGGGCAGTGAGGGAGCATCCTTACCTAGAAGGGTGCACCCAGGAGTGATAAGGTGCACCTGCTGGGAGAGGGATTTGTGCTTGGTGCCCACCCCTTGCCACAGCCAGAGGGCGCGGGCTTCACTCCCACCTTCCAGGCCTCTGGTCCAACGCTCCGGGAAGTAGCTCAGTTGAGGGAGCCAGGCAAGCTGGCTGGTGCAGCAGAATGTCCAAGACTAGGAGGCAAGAAGGTACATTTTTCATAAAATCAGTCTCCCCAGCCTGCCTTCCCCCCAGCTCCCTTCAACCTGGTTCTCCTTTCTCCCTCGGGGAGTGCTCTTCTCTCTTTTTCTCCCTCCAGAATGTGCCAAGGGCCATGCTCATGCCATTTCTGCCTCTGGGTGCCCTTCCCTCTTCTCTCTGTAGGCCAAGTTCAAGCCCTCTCATTTCCTGCCTTGAAACCAGAGGGCAGATTGGATGGTCACCTGGAAGTCCCTTCCACACCAGTCAGTCGCCCTCTGTCGTTGAGCTCCCAGGGCCATCAGGTCTCTGCTCTTGGTTGATGTTAGCATTAGCTGCGCAAGCCTTCGGTGAACTGTGTGAACTGAACCTTTTGGCACCCACAGGTGCTGACAGGCTCCCATCTTTTCTTTCTCTGCTCCCAGTACAGGGGACATTCTAGGCAGGGACGATGGAGCCTTTTGAGGGGACCCTTCTTCTGAGTCACACAGGATGGAGGGCGCCATGCGGAATACCATGGGGGACTTGAGAAGAACTCCATTTTCTGGAATTGTCCTCACATCCCACTGGGCAGCAGGTGGGCAGCAGGCTGTGTGCCAAGCCCATGTAGAGATGGGTCTGATCCATAAGGAGCAGGTGCTGAGTGCCAGTGCCCCCCACAGTAGCCTTGCCTGAGGTTCCTGATCACCTTAGAAGGGAGCCCTGGGGTCCTGGCCTGGTCACACATGGGCTGGCCTTTTCCTCCAGGTTCGACCAGGCCAGATGCCAGGGCTGTTCTGCAGGCTCTGGTTCCCCTTTCCCCAGGGCCTGTGGGGAACCCTGGCCTGGGTGGTGCAAGGGGGCCAGCCCGAAGAGGGCCGAGCCGGGGCACAGGTCTGGGACAGGCTGTTCCCGACCCCTCTCTGGTGGTGGAGGTTGGTTTTGGTTCCCTGAACGCTGCCTGGAGCCCAAGTCGGGGCTGATGTCTGGATTTCCTCGGAGGTGGTGTGTCGGCCCGCCGGAGCCGTTTCACAGGGCTTTGGTTTCACCTACAGAGACAGGCAGGTGGACAAAGAAGTGGAACCAGGTGCAGCCTAGGCCTGAGGTCCCACAGACGGGTGTGCAGCCAGCAGAGGCCCCTAGTTTTCCCCCTGGCATCCCCTGGGAAGTGGCCTTTTTTGGAGAAAGGTGCCTCCTGCAGGGGCCTGGCCACCCAGGTCTCACCCACGGTGGTGATGTGTGGTGGCTGCTGCTGTGACACATGCTCCCGACTGTGCTGGGCAGGGTGGCTGCCGTCTCCACCAGCCTGGGAAGTTGCAGGATGCTCCAGGTTACAGGGAAAAGATGGAGGCTCAGAGAGGGGACGTTATATGGCCAAAGACACACAGCTGCCATGGACTGTACTTGTCCAAGCACCAACAGCTCTTCCTTGGGAGAATAAATGCACACGTATTTGAAAATAAGGTTTTTCTGGTCCTGCCAGGAAGAGCCAGTGAGTGTCCCAGCAAAGTACAGCCCTAGGGAACCCTCCTCATCTCCTCCGTTTCTTTCTCCAACAAGGTGGGAGAGTGGACATGGGCTGTGCTGCAGGTGGGCCGGGGGGCTGAATTGAAGCACATGTCTACTCCCTCATGCCTCCAACATGGGAAGTCAAGCCCTCTTGTCTTTGACGTGTTGGCCTATGCACTGTGGACTGATATCCCTTAGGCCGGGAACACACTTCAGAACCTTCATTTTACAGATGGCAGCACTGAGGTAATGAAATGAAGTGGTTGGCATCTGGCTTATCAGAGAGGATATAGGACGAGTCCTTGGGGCTTTGGGGCCAGTAGAGACTGAGCACCCTCCCCTTTTTCAATTATAAGAGGTTATAATGCTCACTTCCTTTCATCTGAGCCGTATTGGCAATGCTCTTCACTCCAGGCATGTTCATGTGTTTTATCTCATTTCACCTTAAAAATAGCTTTGTGATAAAGGCAGGGCAGGTGTTTATTATCGCAGTGTATGTGTGTGTATCTTTCTACGCATCCATGTGAAAGTGCGCATCTCTTTTGCAATGGTATGCCCACACATGTGGTTGTGTGAGTACATATATGTGTGGCATGTGACCATGTATGCATGTTGACTGTATGTGTACCCAAGAGCACAAGCATGGCTGTGGATGTGTGGATGTGGTCTGTGTATGCATGCATGTATGTGACTGTGTATGTGGTTGTTGCTGTACGTTGTGTGTGCTCTGCGTGTGCCTGTGTGTGGGGCCTGGGCACGCATGCCACATGGCTGAGATCAGAGAGGAGTGAGGACGTGATGGCTGCGGAGGCTGGCTTGCTGGGAGGCAAGGCTGCATCTCTCCTGGAGACTGACTGGCCTGGGAAGCCGCTCCAGTTCTTGTGACTCACTTGTTAGAGGAGTTCAGAGAAGCCAGGTGGCGGGAGGTGCCTGCGATCACAGGTTTCAGAGAGATTCACTCATTCTGCTCTGATAATTAGTTTATTCTTCAAGTCAGTCTTTTTCATCAGAGTTCTTAACCTTTTCTGTGCCAAGGACTCCTCCTGGGAATAATGCTGTCAGTGCCGAGAATAAACACACAGGAAGCCAGTAGTACTGCCTGCCGTGAGCAAATACGAGGGCACCGCCGCTGTGCTGTGGTCATAAAGTGCCGGCACAACTAGCTCGGTCAGGGGCTGTGATGGCGACCTTCAGTGCAGTGCTGAGGGAGCAGGTGCAGGTACATCTGTGACTTTTGCTGGTGGCAGGCTCATGGGCACTGCAATTTGATGCCCATGTTCGTGGCTGAAGGAGACACCAACTTCCAGTTCCCAGTGAATGAAGATAAACGTTTTCTCCATTCAGGTGCTGCAGCCTTGCTTTTTAGCGGGAACTTATACCTTACTTGGAGTTGGAAACAGCCTTATGAGCATCTAGTGCAGTTGTTCTTCAACCTGCCAGCTCATTGGAAACAGCCATGGGACTTTGTAAAAAATGTGGCTGTTTGTCCCCTACTGTCCACCCAGACCCAGGGAATCGTATCTCCAGGAGGCCACGGATTACCTTCTGAGGTTCTTGGTGCTGCCCATGCCCTGGGGTGCCAAGGCCCAGAGGGCAGGAGACCTGCATGCCCTCTCCTGAGGGCAAGGGTGCTCCTGGGGGCTCTGGGTTCATGCCCCTCCCCTTAGCAAAGCCAGAAGCGTGGCTGCATCCCCTCTGTGAGCACAGACCTGCTGGAGCAGTGCGTTTCCTCACTCTGGAGGGTGCTCTCTCCTCCTGCCCCGGCGAATGCTGCACCCCGGGCCCCTCTGGTGTGGTTTGTGGAACATGACCCCACACAGACCAGCAAGCTCCCAGCTGTGGTGTAGGAGCCCTGAGCTGGTGCCCTGTCATCCCCTGGGGCCCAGGTAAGGCTGCCGATGAGGCTGAGACATCTGCCTCTGATCCTAGGAGCTTCCGAGAGTGAAAGTGGCTGCCTGGGACCCTGGAGCCTGGTGTTTACCCAGAAATTGTGCTAATCCCGCTAATGCCTGAGATTTGCACAGCCTCTCTGTCTATTGCCTTCCTCTTCTGGGAGGGGATGCCAGGGAGGGTGGCTGATCTGCAGGAGATGAGGCCTGTGGCATGGGGCTCTGAGGGTCCTGGACGGGCCAGCTCCTCCACAGGCCTTCAGGGAGCCCCCGAACTTCTGGTGCACACCTGCTCTGGAGGAGGTCCCAGTCCAGCAGAGAGCCAGCGAGGTGCAGAGAAGATTGTGATCAGCTGTGCAAGAGGTGCCCTGATGGTGGGGGAGTGTCGAAATGCAGGGAAGGACACCCAGTTCATTTGGGGGTATAGAGCATGGCCAGCTCAGCATAGTGCAGTGTGAAGCACGAAGCTGAATTGTCTATGAAGAATTAACGAGTAAAGAGTAAATGTGCAACTGCACACGCCCCTGCCCCACCTGGTCAGCCTCAGCAGACAGGTGCCACTAGTAGAGCCAGGGTTTTGCAAGCAGCCTGGACAGAGCCTCAGCATTTGCCCAGCCCTTAGGCCGGTGGTCCCTGTCCACCAGTCTCACCACCTTGGGTTTGGCTCTTGGACATCGGCCATGCAGAGCCCCGCTCCCAGGGCTTCCTACACCTCTGGCCCAGTGCCTCCATATCTGAAGGGCTCAACAGTCAGTTACCGCAGTGCCTGCCAGGGAACTCTGGCAAAACCTGCAGGATCGTCGCTCCAGGGGGCACTCACTGTGGTGCTCTGGAGCACAGCTTTGGGGCCTGGCACAGCTGCTTCTAAGTTGTTTGTCTTTGGGCAAGTTACTAGCCTCTCTGGGTGCCGGTTTGTTCCTATATAAAATATTGTAAAGTGCTTGGCAGCTGGTAAACGCTTGTTAAATGTTTGTTGTTCTGGCTGTTATTTTTTTGTGTGTGTGTCCTTATTTCCAAATTCAAGGTGTGTTTCAAAGTTGGTCCTAAATTCCTTCACCTGAGCTCTTGGGAGGAAAACCTATGCTGTTCACAAAATTACTTGTACTTAAGCGCTGTTATGCCTGAAAGGCCCCTCAGAGCCTTTGACTGGCATTCCTGAGCAGTTGTTCCACTCACACCAGCCTGACCTGGAGGGGATGACGAGTACAATAAGGGAGGGCACGGGGGAATCTGGGTAAGTACGCTTCCTTCCACACTCTGTTCACCTGAGGCCTCGGGCAGCTTTCTGGCCAGCGCCCCCTGCTCTAGACCTGGCCCTTTTGCTCCTCCTTGGAAAATGGCGCTGGGGCAGCTCCTTCCCCTATAAGAATTGGGGTGATGACATCACTCTGACAACACAACAGGGGTCCAGAAGTTGAAGTGGCCATGACCTGAGAGGAGTAGAGGGCTTCCTGGAGGAAGGGACATCTGAGTGGCATCTTGAAGGAAGAGTAGGAGTCCATCATACACAGAGATGGTGGTTGGCGGCATGGCTTGAACAGAGGCCTGGTGGTTTACAAGGGAACTGAGTGTGAAGAGGAGGTGGGGAGAGGAGGCTGCAGGTAGACACAGAGGAAGTGGGAAGAGGAGGCTGCAGAAGACTTTACCTGAAGCCCAGGGGGCTCAGCAAGGCCTTGATCCAGGGGAGGGATATGGTGAGATTTGTGGGGTTTTTTAGTCTTTATTTACAGATGTACCCCTTTATCCCCAATTGCCCCCTCCACCCAGTTCCCACCCCACCCTATACCTTCACCACCCTATTGTCTGTGTCCATGGGTTATGCACATTTATATATATAAAACCCCAGCGACTGGAACGGCAGAATGACCAGAACGACTGGTGGCTATGATGCACACATGGCAGCCAACCAGCCTGATCCAGGCCCCGATCAGCCCCCAACACCCTGATCAGGGACCAGGCCATGTTGGCCAACCACCTGTGGCTGCTCCCCCGCCCCCCCGCCTCCCGCAAACCCAGCCCAAAGGGCCCCCATCAGGTTGGGCTGGCCAGACCCCACCCATGCACAAATTTGTGCATTGGGCCTCTAGTATGCATATAAGATCTTTGCTCCCCCCTTCCTTCTGAGATTGGTCAGTCTGTTCCATGTTTCCATGCCTTTGGTTCTATTTTATTCATCAATTTATTGTGTTCATTAGATTCCTTGTTCATTTATTTTTAGACTCAATTGTTGATAGGTATGTATTTATTGCCATTTTATTGTTCATGTTTTTTACCTTTTCTTCTTCTTCTTCTTCTCCTCCTCCTTTTTCTTTCCCTTTCCCTTCCTTTTCCTCTTCCTCTTTCTCTTCCTCTTCTTAAAGAATACCCTTAAACATTTCATATAATACTGGTTTGGTGGTGATGAACTCCTTTAGTTTTTTCTTATCTGTGAAGCTCTTTATCTGACCTTCAATTCTAAATGATAGCTTTGCTGGGCAATCTTGGCTGTAGGTTCTTGCTATTCATCACTTTGCATATTTCTTGCCACTCTCTTCTGGCCTGCATAGTTTCTGTTGAGAAATCAGCTGACAGTTGTATGGGCACTCCTTGTAGATAGCTCCTTTGCTTTTAAGATTCTCTCTTTGTCTTTAACCCTTGGAATTGTAATTATGATGTGTCTTGGTGTGGGCCTTTTTGGGTTCATCTTTTTTGGGATTCTCTGCACTTATAAGTCTATTTCTTTTACCAGGTAGGGGAAATTTTCTGTCATTATTTCTTCTAATGGGTTTTCGATATCTTGTTCTCTCTCTTCTTCTTCTGGTACTCCCATAATGCGAATGTTGGTACAACTTGAAGTTGTCCCACAGGCTTCTTACACTAACTTCATTTTTTTTTTCTTTTTGCTCTTCTGATTGGGTATTTTTTCTTCCTCATGTTCCAAATCATTGAGTTGATTATCAGACTCCTCTACTCTACTATTGGATTGCTGTAAATTATTCTTTATTTTAGTTAGTGTATGCTTAAATTCTGACTGGTCTTTTGTTATGTCTTTGAAATTTTCATTAAGATCCTTGAAAGTCTTAAGTACAAGATCCATGAACAGCCTTATAATCATTGTTTTGAACTTTGTATCCAGTAGTTCGGTTGCTTCCATTTCATTAGGTTCTTTTTCTGGAAGTTTTTTCTCTTCTTTCATTTGTGACATGTTTTTTGGCTCTACATTTTGGCTGCTTCCCTGTGTTTATTTCTATGTATTAGGTAGAGCGGCTATGTCTCCTGGAATTGGTAGAGTGGCCTTGTGTAGTAGGTGTCCTGTGGAGCTCAGTGGCTCAGCCTCCCCAGTCACCTAAGCTGGTCACTCTAGGTACGCCCCTGTGTGGGCTATGTGCACTATCTTGTTGTAGTTGTGCCTTGATTACTGTTGGCATAATTGGGAAGAATTGACCTCCAAACCAATTGGCTGTGAGGACCAGCTGCAACTATAGTGCAAGAACTGCTGTGCAGGAGACACTCTATGGAGCAGGACTTGCTTTAGTGGGGCTTTGGTGCTCACTGAATCTGCCTCTTGAGTGTGTCACTTGTGGATGTGTAGAGTTGTAATCTGCTATGGTCAGAAGCTGTCCACTGGGTGCGCTGGCCCTGGGGCCTCCCAGGAGGTGCAAAGTCAGCCACTGCCTGGGACCACCTGACAGGAGCTACAGAGTGGGCTTGGAAGTACTCAGGCAAGAACCTGCTGTAACCAGGCAAGACCTGGTGCTAGTGCCAGGTCTTGTGCCTCTTATTGATAAGTATTTGGCACACTGATACCAGCTGCTATTTGTTCGAGAGATTTTAGGAAAGTCTGAGATTAGGTTTTGAGAAAGGGTCCTGGCTATCAGGTGGACAGTGACCTGGGGTGAGGGCAAGATTGTGTGGAAGGTGCCCAGGACCAACCCAGAATGGAAAGATGCTTGGTACAGAGCAGCCAGCTGGGAAAGGCAGTGCTGGTTAGATCTTCGGTGGGGAAGCGATGGTCATTACAGCTGATCAGATGTGTGGGAGACTGGGGAGGAGGAAAGTGACTCAAATGTACAGCTCAAGTGACTGGGGCCAGGCTAAGGGAGCAGAGAAGGCGAAGCACGCTGAGACCATTCAGACAGCCAGACTCTGAAAGATCAGATTTTACAAGTAGTCTTGAAGGATCAGGTAATGATCCCAGAATCTTGAGACCAAAGGGAACGCCATACTTACCAGAATCCTCAGAAGATGTCTCCTTCCTCATCTGCTGTGGGTGTCTGGACAGGGAGTTTGAAGGGGTCGAAAGCAGCCAGGCTGGTGTGTGCAGACCACACCAGAAGGTGCTGCTCACTCGGCCCTCTAGCAGCCCTGGGAGCCGTCTTGCATGCACCACACCATGCCCTCATGTACTCCAACTTTTACTTAGGGAGACACCGAGTAGAGTGCAGATTTGAGAAAATGAGATTCTGGGTCCTACGGGTGATTTAGCCTTGAGACCCCAGGGATGGACATGAACATGTCTTCTGTTCTGCCATACTGTGGTCCCCAAAGCCTCTGCCAGGATGGTCCCTTCCACGGGCTGTGGACCCGCCTGCCTCCCTCCTGGGACAGCCGCCGTGGCCTCCTGAACTCCTTCTAGTTGTCACCCATTTTCTTTGTTTCTTTTATGGCAAAGCTTGCTCAGAGATGGCTTCTGTTTCCATACTTATCCCAGTCTCTTCCTGACCCCACCGGGCCCTGGTCACCCCATGTGGCTGAACCTGCGGCTCTGCACCTCATCTTCTTAATCTCTCATTTCCTCTGGCTGCGCTGATTGTTCCTTCCTCTTCCTGAAGACACTTCTGGTTTTTGGGCTTTTTCCTCCTCCCTTCCGTTTCCGTCCCCTCACTGGCCATGCCTGCTCACTCTCCTTGCCTGGTTTCTGATCTGGGAGCATTGGCCTGCCCACGGCCCACCATATTCGCATCTCTAGCTCCCACTTCTCCCCTGTGTTCCAGCCTGCATCTCCAGCAGTTTCTGTGGGTCTTAATAGGCATCTCAGAGGTTCATGGCCCAACCACACTCCTGACCTCTGCCCCGGACCTGCTTCCCCCCAGTGCTCCATCTCAGCAAATGGCAGCACTGCTCATTCATGCAGCTGCTCTGTCAAAATTGGAGCCATCTTTGACATCCCACTTCTTTTTGAAAGATGACGTTCACATTTCCATTCTGTAATATCTGATACAAACACTGAATCAGCCGCATGTGCGAGTGATGAGGCATATTAGTGAAGCACTTGCTGTGACCTACCGCCAGCAGAGAGCATTCTGTGCCTGCACACCTGGGTGCTCCTCCCTAGCCATGACCCCTCTTTCCGTCACGGCCGCACCCAAACTCTCCCAGGTCCTGTTGGCTCTGCCTGCAGAGCATACCCACGGCCCAACACCTCCCTCCAACCCAGGCTATCCTCGTGGCTCCCGGGGTCCCTGCAGTAGTGCCCCTTCCTCCCAAACTTTCTTTCCAGTAACAGCAGAATGACCCCTTTTCATGATGAGTCACTTCCTGTCCCCCTCCAGGGTTTGCACCCACCTCCTTGCTGCTGCTCACACAAGCCAGTCCCTCCCACCCGGGGCCTTGGTTTTCACCTCTGCCCTCTGGCTGTCCTGGACTCCTGACTTCACAGCCGAGAGCCCTTCGCACCCTGCCCCATCCTGCCACTCTGCTTTCTCTTTCCAGGCCCCCCTCTCTAACTGGAGCTAAATACACACTGACTTCCCCTTACTTATTATCGTCTCTGAAATAGACTGTAACTCCGTGGACTGTGTCTTCAGCACCTGGCATGAGGCCAGGCATGATAGGGGTTTAAAAATCTATTGACTGGGCGTGTGTGAGTAATAAATGATGGAAAATATGAGGAATGAATGAGTGATGGACATGCACGTGAATGAATGAAAGATGGGTCCTGGTAAGCAGAGAAGGGTCAGGAAATGGGGGCTTTTTTCCCTGGACCCCCACATTGTTGTTTCTCAATTTATTTTCTTTCCTGTGATTCTGAGTTGGAGAAAATTGTGATGCTGACTCCATGCAGTTCTCCTTGCTGCTCCCCACTCAGCGGCAGGAACCGACTTGTTGCTTAGGTTTTAAAATCTGGGGTAAAAATAATGAAAACGTGCACCTGTTGTCCGTGAGGTCGTCCAAAGACCAGATGAATCTCAGAACTAATAATCCTCAAATTTAATTAAACCCTCCTTCCCAATTATGAGAGAATTGAGTTGGTTGCTGTAGTGGGTGCATGGCGGCGGGGAATCTGGGTCGCGTTCCTGGCTGGGTCGGGGGTAGTGTTGGTGAGTGTCTTTGTCTTCTCTTTAGGGCTGCCACCAGGACCATGAGCAGCTAAGATGGACACGTCCCCCTCAGCCTCGGCCACGGAGAAGAAAGAAGGCAAAAGTGAAATTCCGGAGGGTGCTGTTTTCACCGAGGTGGGCAGGAAGACCTCTGCTTTGGCAGTGGCCGCAGCGGCAGCAGCTGCCCAAGGAGGTACTTTCTATTTTGCACACTTGGTGAGCAGCAGGGGTCTTTTTCATTAGCCCGTTAGGGTTTAATAGGACTGGTGGCCAATGTCATCGAGCAGACATGCTGGGTTTATGGAGGGTGAAGAGGAGGGCACCCTGCTCCCGGATCCTAGGCACTGTGACGGGTGCCTGCAGGCTTTCCCAGGGGGACTGGGATGGCTCAGACTCCAGCAGGAGAGCCTGCGAACTCAGAGGGGAGGGGTCGGGGAGCTGCTGGGCAGCCCTGGGGTGTGTTCACTTGGCGCATTTGAGATGTGCCAGACATTGCTCCTGCCTCTGGCCTGCAGGGACTATTTTGAAGTAATTGTCTCTTGATCCCTTCTGGCTGTAATTAGAGGGTCAGGTACAGAATTTAGTATCCTTAGGTGAATTTCTGGCCAACTTAATTATAGCAGAAGTGCTCTGGAGCCACAGCCTCTCATTTTATTGCCCCGAAGAGAAATACTCCGCTTTCCACTGGCTGTGCCAGCGCCCTGGTGGGAAAGTTTGGCGGGAAGGCAAGACCTCCGCTTGTGTCTGCGCAGTCCATCTGGAGGCCACAAAACTATTTCTGTCTCTGAGGAATGGAGAGACTTAGATTTCTTTTCTCTCCCTTTTATTCAAGTGCATTTAGTCACGCCCTGTTGCTCTCGCTGTTTAAGCACAGCTCGGCAGCTGGAAATTCGCCTTGGCCAGTGGGGCGGGTGGAGTGTGGGCCTCGCCCTCACTTTGATGTGAGCACAGCTGGGACGCTGTCAAAGTTCAGGGCCCGGCTAGTAAGTTGGGCAGCGCGAGGGTCTGTGTTCTTAACCAGCGCTGGGATGGTGTGAACAGGGCAAAGCTCTGAACTTCTAACCACCTGAGATGAGATGGGGGCTGCTGTCCACAGGTCATGCTGGCGCAGCTTAGGCTTGGAGCCTGGGGGATCAAACGACATTGGGAGTGGGTTGGAGCCGGTGTCCAGGGAGGACTGTCATGCTGCGTGGTATCCAGGAGGCAGGCGTAAGGGGGGCAACGGCAGGTCAGCGCCAAGAGCCTGGCGGTGGATTGGAGGCTGGCCTCCTGTCCTGGCCTGGCTGTGTCTGTACTTGGCCTGCTCCCTCCTCTGGGTCAGGGCCTGCCCTGCCTGTGGTGATTCCAGCTGTCCCGCTGCCTGATGCACGGGCCAGGCGCCCGAGGCCTGAGGGAGCTCCAGCAAGCGGGCTCAGCGTGTCTCTGAGGGCCCTCAGCTGTTTCTCCCTTGCCAGGGCCGAGTGGCTTATGAACTGCCCCACATCTTTCACTGCTGTGTCATAGTAGCAGGGAACAGCCTTAGGCAGCAGCTGGGGAAGCCCCTCTGGCATCAGACCTGCTGTCACCAGTGGTATAGTAACAACGGAGCTTGAGGGGTTCTGACCTGAGGCGGGGCAGACAGCTGCCCATAGCTTGGAGCAGCAGCTCCTCCAGGGACCTACCCTGCTCCATCCCACCTACCCTTACTCCAGGGGGCTGACCCTGCCCATCCCCAGAGGCCCTGTCCCCTTATTGCCCAGGGGAGCCCTCCCTGATGAGTTTCCAGCAGTGGGTGGATGTAACCTGTCAGCCAGTTGCCCCTGGCAGGTGGCTTGTGTCATTAGAGCCGGCCCACCGCTTGGCTCCCTCTGCCCCTCTCCAAGCAGCCTGCCCGGGAAGGGCCTCCTGGACTCAGCAGGAGCGGCTGTTCCTGCATGGAGCTAGCAGTGCATCTGGGAACAGGTGTCTGGTGCCGGGGACCGTGATACCCACCTGCTGATGGCCTGAGGAGTGGATGGTGTGAGGAGTGCCTGGCGGTGCAGCCCAGGGGCCCTGGCTTCAGTTCTAGGTCAGCACTATCCCTGGGTCCCAGTGTGGCAGGCTGGTCCCTTTTCTGGGCCTCCTTCTCCTTTTCAGGGCATTGACCAATGTCTTTGTGGTCTTGTGACCTTGGAAGTTTATTATGTCCTTCCAGAGGTGCTGTGAGTGACTCATGGCATCCAAAGTCTCACTCAGGTCCCTTGTTAGCCAGCTGATCTCAAGCACAGTGGGAATGAGGAAGAGCGTGATGGTCTGAGGGAGCAGAGGGAGCAGAAGGGAGGCGGTGTCCTCAGTGGCAGAGCCTGGAAACCATGTATGGAGCTCCTGGGTATGAGGCTGGAGTCCGGCTCCTTCACGAGCAGTTGGTGCCTCCCCTTTGCCACCTTTCTGTTGTGTAGGAGAGGCTGACATGAGGTGGGGAGGGACTTGCTCAAGGCCACCAGCTGTTCCAGCAGAGAGCGGGGTCTGGGGCTCAGGGCACAGGGTGGGAGTCTCCTTCCGACATATGCTTTCAGACTGTATGAGGTAGGGCCAGCTGCCCTGTAGTTACAGTGGACATATAATGTGCTTCCGCCTGCCTGGCACAAGGCACCTTGTGGGTAGTAGCTGTCCCTGCTGTTTAGCGCAGGGAAGTGATAGGAAGCAGCCCAGCCCCTGGGCAGTATGTGCCTCAGTTTTTTCATCTATAGAATGGACATAATAATAACCTACTTCATAGTGTTGTCAGAATTACTCAAGTAGCACATGTAAAGTGCTGGGTACAACAGCTCTGTATGAGGTCCAACTATTAGCTTTCACCAGTTTTTCTCTTCTATCTGTGGGCTGTGACTTAGAAAGTCTGCCCCTCACAGACCCTTGCTAGATGATCCATTGAGGCCAGACAGGCGGTGGGAGGCTCTGATTTCTGGTGTCTCCCCACTCGAGAACGGTGGAGGGAGTACGGGGCAGGCGATTAAACCTTGTCCCAGCCCTTTGTGCTGGGCCCAGCCTGCCCTGGACAAGTGCGCTTGGCGGCCCCAGGCCTCTTGCACTCGTCCTTCTCCCCTGAACCCTGAGGGTGCAGCAGCCCAGAGGTCTGGAGCTGGCCTCACATGAAATCTTAGGAGACAGCTATAACAAATGCAGATTCCAGGCCACAGAGACCTGCGGAAACAGGAACTCCCAGACCGGGCCTAGTCATGTGCATGTCTGACAGGCTTCCTACTTCCTAGATGCAGCTGGACTGGATCTCGGGAAGTGGCATGGCCCTCACGTTCACAGGGCTGAGCACAGCGTGACTTGGCAGAGAGCTCCCTCAGTGCCACCAGCACCACCCCTGTTTTGTTAGTGGCTCTGCGGCTGCTTTGCAAGTTTCTATGAGGTTCATCTTTGCTCTGTAGTGAGGCATCACATCTGTCTTGGAATGCTTCTCAGATTCAAACACCGGGATGTGTAAATAAGCCAACCATGAGCATTCCTGCTGAGATGCCCGGGCTAGGAGTCCCCCCACAGCATGTGGGCCTCACCATGTCCTGCACTGATCAATGCCTGAGTCCCTGGTGTCTCTGCCCTCTGTTTCTGTGCCATACCACCCCCACCCCCCCACCGTGTGGGCAGAGCATCGTTTGTTCACCAAGTAGCAATGATTGTTGAACAAGGGGGTGAATCTGACCCTGCCCCTGGCAATGATTGTTGAACGAGGGGGTGAATCTTACCCTGTCATGCCAGGTGTGTGTCTGGTGGGCTGGTGCAGCCAACTGCCTCTGCTGGCCCTGCAGTCTCCTGGCACAGGGTCATTCAGGGCTGGCCGGCTCCTTGGCCCCTTCTTTCCTCAAGAGGCCTCTGGAACATACCAAGAGGGCTTACCTGAGCTGCTTGGCTGGGCCACATGCTCTTGCCTTGGGCTGGAAGTGCACTCAGATATGACTAAGTGGTCATTTATTCTTATTTAAGTGATTTTCAGGATTGCCGTGGATACTGCTTCTGAGCGTGTTTTAACAGCCCAGCCACACGAAACAGCCATTCCCGTCAGACTTTTTCTGGAGAGCAGAGCTCGGCTCCCCAACCATTTGGCATACCCAGGAAGCGGGCACAGCGCGGTGATGGGGCGTCTGCTCAGTAGGCCTGAATGATTCCTGATGGCACTCTGGCATGGCCTCGGGTGCTGAGGGGGGGCGTGCCTGGGCACAGGGTGAGTGCTGGCGTTCCTTGTGGACTGCCTCTTCCCAGCTCCACGCTTGTTAGCTCTGGGTCCTGGGGCAAGGCAGTTTCCATCTCTGGTCTGTAAATGGAGATAATGCTGACTATGGTGAGGTGACACAGAGAGTGTCTAGAGGGGCTAGCAGAGGTCCTGCTTAGATGTGCAGTAACTGTTAGTGACATAAACCTGGGTGAGCATTCCTTCTGCATATCCTGGCCTTACACAGGACACCGAGACCTCATGCCCTCAATGCCACTCAGATCTGCCATCCAAAGTCAGACTTGATGTCTCTTTTGCCTCCAGCACAGCAGACCCCTCCCCTCTCCTCCCCCTTCGCCTTCTGGGAGACCCCACCCCACCTGACTTCTCTCCTTAGCTGTGGCGGCCGGCATACATGTTTCACGTGGGACCCAGGCTGCTGTGTCCGGCCCAGCACCCGGCAGCTGGTGAGCTCTGCCCATGCAGAAGGAAGCATGGCTCCTGCCTCTATTCTCTCCGTGAACCTGGGCCACGCCTCTGCGGCACAGCCTCATTTCTCGTGCTTCATTGTGTTCTGCATGTTAAACTATTATAGTGTTGCGGGGGGGCTTTGAAGCTATTCCTAATTATAGCAGTCCCCCTTTATCTGTGGTTTCACTTATTCGCAGTCAACCTCAGTCTGAAAATATAAAATGGAAAATTCCAGGAATAAAAATGCAAGTTTTAAATTGTGCACCGTTCTGCATAGGGTGATGGAGTCCTGTGCTGTCCAGCTCCATGCCTCCCAGAACATGAGTCTGTCCACCCTCTGCATGCTGTCCGTATCCCTGCCCTTAGTCACTCATAGCCACCTGGGCTACCAAGTTGGTTACTGGAGAGAGAGAGAGAGGAGAGAGAGAGAGAGAGAGAGAGAGAGAGAGAGAGAGAGAGAGAGAGAGAATATTTCACGTACTTTTTATTACAGAATATTGTTGTAATTGTTCTGTTTTGTTATTAGTTACTATCATTAATCTTGTTGTGCCTAATTAAACTTTATCATAGGTTTAATTTATGTAAGTGTGAGAAGAAGCACAGTATTTCTAGGGTGGTTTCAGGCATCCACTTAGGTCCCGTGGGAAGCTGGACAGCCGTGCAGAACTAGGAGGAACTTCAGGTCATCTTGTTCCAACTTATTCATGTTACAGCCATGGAAACAGAGGCGTGAAGCGCAGTGACCTGGTGATGCCATTGGGACTGGAAACAGATTCCCTAGGACCTGCCCATGGGGTGGACACAGCTGCCCCTAACCCTGTCCCCCTCCCGGCCCAAACACCAGCTCCCCAAATTGACAGTATTTATGTCAGAAACATTTTTCTGATGCTTGGTTCTGTCAAAACTAATTTTAGCATTTCTCAAGCCTGGAAAAAATATAGCCTCATTACTTTGATGTCAGAGCATAGTTTACTATTAGTATATTCTGGGCTTTATCATTTTAGTCATGTTTAACACGGCTGCACCAGGCATGCACTATTAAATCTGGCTTATTTTACATTCCTGTCCGGAATTATTTATTTGTAACAATTTCCTCTCTATCAAAAGACACAGCTAATGCTGTGTTTTAATGTGTTATTTACACACAAAATAACCTATTTACAACTCAGTGTGCGCCAGAGGGAGAATGGATGGGCCCCGGTTTCCTGCGTGCTGTTATAGCGGAAGTTTAACAATCTGGTTTGCTAATAGAACCATTTATCATTGGGGGGTGGAGAGTTATTTATTTTCTGTTTGTGGTCAGGTCTCACCACCTCTGATCTCAGGAACATTTTGAAGATAATGAGGTCAGGCCTGGTGTTTGGGGTGGATGTGGGACACCTGGAGGCATTGGGGACTGAACATAGAACCCTTTGGGCACAGGAGCTGGGCCTTCCACAATCTTCAGGGTCACTCCCTCCCCCACTCCCCGCAGGTTAGCAGAGAGAAGCATGGGTGGACATTGGTGTGGGGAGCAGCAGAATGGCCCCTGGGAACTGAGAGGGGCTCCAGCCTGGGAGGCAGATGGAGCTTCCAAAATCCCTCCCCAACCTGCCTTCCCCGGTCTCCCATTCCCAGGCATCAGGGAAACAGCCAGAGAGGTTTAAGGCAGATGCCTGCCAAGTCAGTTAGCTTGAAAGCCCAACTTGCAGTGCGAAGGTCGAGGCGTCACAGGGATGGGCAGTGCTGTCTGGGGACCTGGGGGGCTGGGTGGGTGGAGGGAGAAGCCTCCTGATTGTCCCAGAGTGAGCACTGGATGGCTGGGGGTCCCAGGTGGGTGTAGCCATGTGACCATGCAGGCTGAGGTCCTGCAGCTCCAGAGTCTGACATTGGTGACATCCCTCCTGACTGTGGTGATGAGGAAAGCAACAGGTGCTTCAGCTAGAGGCAGGCGGGTGGGTCCGCATCCAGGTGTAAGTGTGGGTGCCCTTGCCTCATCTGTACGAGCTGAGGGAGCTCGCAGGACAGCTCTGCCCAGGGTGGGTCTGGCATCGGGCCACCGGGGCTGCTGCCATGGTACTCACTGAAGAATAGCGTCACCTGCCCAAGAGGGCCTGTGGCAACTCCTGGCTGTGTCTTTTAAAAACGTATTTTTATTGATTTCGGAGAGTAAGGGAGAGGGAAGGAGAGACAGAAATGTCGATGATGACAGAATCATCGATCGGCTGCCTCCTGCATGCCCCCCATTGGGGATCCGGTCTGCAATCCAGGGCTGTGCCCTAACTGGGAATCGAACCATGACCTCCTGGTTCATAATTTGATGCTCAGCCACTGAGCCACGCCTGCTGGGCACCTGGCTATCTTTACTGGCCGGAGGAGTGCAGAGCTTCCCAGCTGACCACGGCATTAACACGCCAGACCCCCAGCTTTCCCAGCCACTACGGGTGGAGGGAGCCCCCAGTAGCTCCCCTCCTAGTATATACCTAAGGGAACTGAAAACGTATGTTCATACGAAAAGCCGAGTACAAGTGTTTACAGCAACGTTATTGAGAATAGCTAAAATCTGAACCTAAGTGCCCATTAACTAATGAATGATAAACTAGTGCAGCATGCCCACACAATGGAATATTATTTGGCCATAAAAAGTAATGAAATACCGAGAGCCTTGATAACATTATGCTCGTGAAAGAGCAGACACAGAGGCCACATGTTGAATGACTTCATTCAGGTGAACTGTCCCAAACAGGCAGACCCACAGGGAGGGAAGAGAGATCAGTGGTTACGGGGGTGCGAGGGGTGGCCCGGGGAACGGGGGTGACTGCTCCTGGGTATGGAATAGAGCTCCTTTTGGATGGTGAAATGCTCTGTAATTAGATTGTGGTGATGGTTGTACAACCTGTGAATACACTAAAACCTCTGAATTGTACACTGGAAAAGGGTGAATTTTATTGTATGTGAATTATACCTCTGTTTTCATAAAGAAGGGAGAGAGGAAGAAAGGGCGAAGGAATAAAGGAAGAAGAGGTAAGGGAGAAAGTTAGGGAGGCGAGAGGGGAGAGAGGCCTGTGGCATCAGGCCTGGCCTTGTTGTGGCCCCGAAACACCGGCCTAGTCCCCAGGCTGCGTGAGCCTTGCTGCCCCTCAGGGAGGCCCTGGCTTCCCCTGGCCAAGAAGCAGCTTTCCAGCCAATGTCATGGGCTCCAGAAGTTCTAGAATAACGAATAGAAGGAGGGCGTTTAATGAAAAAGTAAATAATTGCATTAGGGGTGCGAGTGTGGGAGGAGCTGAGTAAATCACTGGGAAAGAGCGCCGCCTGCGCTAACTCCCAGTTCTTCATCACCAGATTACGGCCTCCCTTGGTTCTAAGTAATGGATCGTGGCGGCCGCCTGGCTCTGCAGCAGGGCTGCGGTGGGCGGGCGGAGAGAGGTGGCCTGCCCAAGAGCCAGACCCTGTTGCCGCTCCAGGGATGGGAGGCGGGCTTGTTGCTCTGGGGGGGGGAGGGCTCCGGGCTGAGGACTCCGCAGCTGGACAGGGTCAGATTCTTCTAGGCTTTTGAGTGGCAGGAGTCCCAGGGGCCACCTGGTCCACTGAGGCCCAGAAAGGAGAAAAGCCGCCAAGGCCACCCAGGGGCCATGTTTAGGAGCCCAAAAGGAAGCAGACCCGATTCCACAGCCAGGGCAGTCTTCCTGCCCACAGGCCCCCCCGGTGATGTCACAGGCTCCTCAGAGCAGCACCTGGGGTGGGGGGCGTGTGCTGGGCAGTTGCATCTCCGGGAAGTTGGTGGAGTTGGCATGTGAGGGTTGCAGTTGTTTGCACACACCCCTCCCCCACCTCCTCTGTTCTAGCCTAGAGCTCCCCATTTTCCCCCTCTACTTCCCTGTCCTCTTGCATCCACCCCATGGCCTCCACCTGTCCTCAGTGAGTCCCAGCTGGTGGCTCTAGGAGCCGCTCCTCTCTCCTGCCCCATACCCGCCCCTTAGGCTGGCTCCAGCCCGTGGCCATGGAGGGTGGACAGCACCAGGGTTAAGGCCGGGCCCCAGGAGGACCATGTGTGATGTCTGAGGATCCGGGAGGACGGCAGGCAGAAATAGCCTGAATGGATGGCTCATCTCCATAGAAACAGCCAGGATGCTCTTTACGAGTGACAGAAACCCACCCAGACCCCCTGAAGTACATGGAGTTCTCAGCTCCGCACGGGAAGCCCTGGCGATACCACTGAGCACTCTCCAGGCTCTTGGCTGGCTTTCCTCTCGAGCCATCGGAGCGGCCTTGTCCTCAGCAGATGGCAAAGAGCCCGCAGCGAATGTGGGCCTGGTGCCCTGAGCTCTGATGGAGAAGTGTCTCCCTCCCTCCAGGTAATTCCAGCAAAAGTCCAAGGAGTCTTTTCGTTGGCCTGGCGGGGCCCCTTGCCCCTGCGAGCCAGTCGCTGAGACCATGCCCATCCCCCTGGGGGCTGTGTGATGTTGGGCAGCCAGATAAGAATGTCGCCCTCACGGCAGCCAGTGGGAGACACCAGGGATATGGGCAGTGGGCAGACCCCAACACCCGGCTCTTAGAAACCATGATCACTATTATGTGCCTGGGCTCCTCTTTTGGGCTGAACCTGGAGTGACCAGGCCTTCCCCCTCCCTCCCTCCTTGTCCTTGTGAGCTCCCCCGAGGGAACCAGAGTTCCTCTGAGAAGTACCAGCACCACCGAGAGGCCTCAGAGGAGGGACATGGGCACAGACCTGGGTGTGGATGAGATGGCCATGTGGAGGGCGGGCAACAACATGCCTGCTTGAGAGGGGGTGTCTCCCTGAGAGGAAGTGTCGCCCGAGAGTTGAGAGATGACCTTGGACAGAGAGGTGTTAACAGCCAAGGGAGCCTGGGATGCGCAGCTGAGGAATTTGGGCTGTGGGAATAGGGAGCCAGAGAAGGGCTTTGAGCGGGGGAGGGACGTTTAGAATAAAGTCACTTTCTTGTTGGGTTGACCTGTGTCCTGTGACAGGAAGCAGTCCCTCTCCACAAATGCCATGCAGGTGATTCTGCTGGATGGCGCTGCCCTTCAGAAAATCATCCCTCCTCTGTCCTTCTCCCTCCCCACTCCTGCCATCGGTCCCTGGTGTGTGCTGGGCATGCTCTGTCACTAGGTGGCTGCAGGAATATGCAGAAAAGGGCTCCTTTTCCTGGAATGGACAGGCAAGTCCCCAAATGAATGGCCACCCCATGAGAATGTGAAATGGGGTCTCGCAGGCAGGGGAGCTCTGGGGTCCTCAGTCATGTCTCTCGGGATGTTAAAGCTGCTGCCTCTTTCAGATGTGCTGTGAGGAAAGGCGGAGCTGGCTCAGGTGGTCCCGTGTGAGACAGCTGCATGTGTCCACGGCCCGGGCCCCCTTCCTCTGAGCCAGAGCCTGGTCCCAGCCGCGTGGGAGCAGTAGCAGCCCCGTGGGCCCTGGTCTCTCACTTGGGACGGTGTGTCCTCGCTCGGTGGCTTGGTCAGGCCTGGGGCAGAGGCCCCATAGCAGGGTCATTCTCAGATGGGTGGCTGGGTGTAGGGGACCTTTCAGGCCCTCCTTTCTGTCCTGAGATTGCCACTCCACAATGGGCCTCTGGGCATTGTCAGTTCTTGGGGAGATGCTGGAGGGACCCCCTGGTCTCTGTCTGGGATGCCACCCTTTCCCGTCCTCCAGGCCCCTCCTCACACACCCTTCCTGGGCATGCAGGCCTGTCCCCTCTCTCCCTTTCAGAAGGTTTCCTCCTGGGCTGTCCTGCTCAGGTGTGGCCCCAGATCGGTCCAGGGCACTGCCCCTCGCCCAACCTTTATGTGAGTCCTGCTCTCCCCTGCGTGCCTGTGACGTGAGTGTCCTCTGTCAGCAGCACAGGCAGGAGAGGCCAGAAGGAATGGTGGCTCTCACAGTGATCCCCAGGCCCCGGCTGGAGGTGAGGGGGGGCCTCTGTGGGCCTTGTTCTGTGCCATGGGGGAGGGAAGGAGCTGAGTGTGGGGGGAGCTGAATACATCAAAGACTGGGCCTGCTACTTCCGAACTCCGAGGAGCAGACACTGGTCCTCAGATCTTTGCTGGTGACACTCACCCATGGCCTGAGGAGACCTATGCCAGCTGCTGGGTGATGTCCTGGAGGCCAGGACAGTGCCCAGGTGCCACCATTCAGAGCATCAGAACTCCCCATGTCCTGGCTGGGCTGTGGGTGGCCAACACGTTGTTTGTGCACTTATCTCTAAGGAGGAATCAGAAGTTTCTGGGATCTTAAAAAAAGAAACAAAACAAAAGCAGAGTCGATGTTTCCCTCTGTGGGGCCCCCAGGGGCTCACTGACTTTGGGGAGAGGAGGCAAGACCAGCCTTTGAAAGTTCTTCCGCAGGAGTGGGGTCTAGTGGGCCCATGTGGAGATGCAGTTCCCGTGTCCTTGAACCCCCCTTTCCAGAAATGAGCCAGCAGCATGTGGGAAACAGTCAGGCCCGCAGCTGGGTTATTGTTTGGGAGACAGGGAACCAGGCCCAGCATCAGACTTTCAGCTGTTCTGCCGGGGGCAGATGGATACCCCATCTTCACACCCCAACTTTGCCGCCTGCTGCGCCATCCTCCTGCATGGTCTTGTCTGTACAGCTACCTCTGCCCTTTGTGCTCAGATGCCCCTCCCCACCTGGTCCTGCTGCCAGCCTCTCGCCTCTCCTGGGTGCAGTCTTGTTCGCAGCAGGTTACGGGCTGTGGCACTGGTCTTTAGGAAAAGGTTGCCCAGCCTCCTGGCCATCGAGGGAAAGTCTCAGCTTCGCCCTGCTCTGAGGTCATGTGGACACATGGTGTCTTAGTGCCAGTCTGCAGGAGTAGGCTACCAGGGGAGGGCTCCTGCACAGGGGTTATATAGAGGGTGGACAGGGGACAGGCAGGGGACAGGAGAGGGAAGGCACTGGTGATGTGCACCTTAGCAGGCAGTTGCCACCAAGACTGCAGGAGTTCCATCCAGGGCAGCTCCAAGCCGTGTGACTCTGCCACCCCTGGGGAAGGGAGCCCAGGCTGGCACCAGCTCCTGCCAGGCCTTGCTAGAAGGCACTCTGTGGGCAGAGTGGGCCTTGGAGGCGGAGAAAATCCGAGACCAGGCACTGCAGGTGCTAGTATTGGAAGTGGGGGTGCACCATAGTGGTGAGGGCGCCGAGCAGAGTGGGAGCAGAGGCATCTGCTGCGCAGACAGCAAGGGGAACAGGTTGCGATTCTGGGGGTTGGAAAGCCTTTTCCGGGCTCTCTGCGGTTGCTCATTTGAGATGGATTCCGCTGGCTTGAGGATAGATGAGTGGTGCCTTAGGCACTTCCTGGGAAGACGCTTCCCGGGAGCAGGCAGGAGGGGAGCACAGGACTCCCTGTGGCCAGACAGCTGTGCCTGGGTGGGAAGGGTACCGGGTCTGTGCTACGATTGGGTTTGATGGGGAAGAGACCAGAACAGGACAGGACTACTGCTTGGAGAGGGGCCAGAAATGGGGCCAGGGTCTGAAAGTGCCTTGCTAAATCCTTGAGAAAAGGACCTGTGTCCTGTCTTCCTGGACGGTCAGTGCCCAAGGTACCGGGGATACCCCTCCCAGCTGGCCCGGAATGGAGGAGACAGCCCCTGAACCCCAGGGACGCCTGACTTATAACCAGCCACTGAAAATATACGCAGCGGAATGAGAAGCTCTGCTGGCGAGCTGGCTCTCGCTGGCCCTTATAAAGATAAGTGACCGAAGCGAGAAGGCCACGTAAACCCTTACCTTTGGGGTGAAGGGTTTCTGCAGACAGTACGTTTTTATCGGACGTTTCCTCGTAAAAGCCACAGTGCAGCCTGGAGAGAAGGCATCTACTGTGACGGAGCGCAGTCCCTCTGTACCAGGAGCCGCAAATCACCATGTCTGAAAGCCGGGAGAGCAAGCAGAGCCCCGACTGCTGCCTCCCGCCCCCCACCAGTGAAGAGACCATAACTGCGGCGGCTCCGTGGCCCGTGGCTTGAGGAGCTGAGCACACGTGGCTCCTGCCCACCTCCCCTATGTCCCCGCCTCCTGTGCCTGCTCGCTCTCCGCTGCTCTCCTGTCAGCTGCCGCCACATATCCCCTTAGGGCCATGTCCATGCTTCACGGCTCCCGAGAAACCCAGCCTCGCGCCAGTCCTGTCATGGGAGCAGAGCCAGCGAGTGGCATAGGACAAGGTTGTGATGGGCCCAGCCCATCCCAGAGGTGAGGCCCTAAGTTTCAGGCTCTAGTCCTGGGCCATGCCCTGCAGGTCTGTGGGGCCACAGTGGGTCTGACAAAGGGGAGAGTGTGGACCAAACCAGACTCCATGGGGACAGGCAGAGCTCCTATCTCTCCTCCCGCTGGCTGCCACCCTCCACAGAGCGGGGGCTGGAGGAAGCCTCCCTCGGTCGGGTTCCCCTCGCCCAGGCCTGTGCGGGGGCCGCAGAGCCAGGCTGCCACGCTCCAGGGAGGGCCGAAGAGTGGCAGTGACATGCCCTGCTCAGGGTGGTGTGCCTGCTGCTTCCTTAAAAATTGTTGAGGACCCCAAAGAGCTTCTATTTACAGGGGTAACCTTACTAGAAATGTAAAGTGAGAAAACTTTAAATATTTTAATTTTTAACTCACTGGAAAATAACAATAAGTCCCTTATTTTTATGAAAAGTAACTTTTAAAAAATTAGAGTGAAAATGGGATTGCACTTTTATAAACCTTAATTTTGGCCTAGTGGGCTCTCAGTCCGCTGCTACACTCAGTCCGTTGCAGTCTGGTTGTATGTCTTCACCCCTCTCCTCCCAGCCTTGTAACTGTAACATAAGATACAGTTAGAAAAGGAGTGACATTTTAAAGGCCTTTTCAGCACGTAGATGTTCTTCTTTGATTCTACACCAAGCACGCGGCAGGTGCTTGTTTCTTAAACAAACAGCATGGGATCTGAAACCATATCAGAGACCTTTCTGTGCTCTGTCCATTTCCGTCCATTGGCAAGCTCCACACCTTGCAGCTGCAGGGTGGTTTTTGCTCCTGCATTACGTTTTGCATTACACGTTAGTCATTGGAGATACTGGCTGCTGAGTGGTGGCGATTTCCAAATGCACAGGGACAGGCTGGGGATGAGTCACATCTTGGTACCACTGAGAAGCTCACTAGCAGTGCCCTGCCCGGACAGAGGACCCCTGCTTTGCACACTGCCCGCCAAACCACGCAGGGTTCAGCTGTAACAGCCCATCCCAGAACCATACTGGGAAGGGAGCCCTTGGGAATGACACCAGCACCTCTATGGTCCTTCCCAGAGCTCCGCCGGCACCCCTTGCTCCCACCCGCCCTCTGGCTGTCCTTCCTCGCTCCTCCTCCCAGCACCATTTCTTGGCAGAGCTGTGTGTGCTCCTGGCCCATGAGGACCATGCCCCGGCCTTCGCCCCGTTGACTGTGAGGGCCGTGCTCCCCAGTGCAGTGGGCGGTCTGGTGGTCTTCACCCCTCTCCTCCAGCCTTGCCAGTGCTTGCTGCACCTCTTCTATCTGCTCTCCTGTCATCCTGGCTACAGCTCTCCGGAAGGCAGGCTGCTCTGGGCCCAGTCCACAGTTATTTTAATATCACAAAGATTGGCAGCACAAGACATGCAAGGCTCTCCTCTGGCCTGGCGCTTCTGCTCCATTTGAAAGTGGCCTGTTTATTACTTTTTATATCTTCTGCCTACCCTCAGACTGCAGTGTCCCCAGGCTTGCCCTGAGGGGCAGCATTATCAGCCCTCACTCATTTAGGATGGAAACTGGAGGCCTGTGCCCCCAGATGCCCAGGATGCAGGTGCCGTGAGCCTCCAGGGCGGCACCTTCCTGATCCCGCTTCATGAGGCTCGGGAGTCCCGACTTGCCTGGTGCGTCACCATGAACAAGGCAAAACACAGGACTTTGCTTCGGGCTCTCCTTCTCTGCCTCAGTGCCATCCCAGTCATCCTACCTTGGTTTCAGGTGGCCGGACTTCATGCCTGCGCTTGGCAGAGCTCAGAGCTGCTTGAGCTTTAGGCCCCACCCCTTGCAGAGGGGTGGTGAGAAGAACCAGAACACTCCACAGAGCCCAGCATCCATCCTTGTGGGGTGACAGCACCATCTCCAAGCCTGGGGGCGGTGGTGCACAGCACCTGCCGGATAGGCTGGCCTGTGTCTGCACCAGGGCTGCCATTTGGCACATTCAGGGTTCTGCCTCATCCAAGAGGGAAACAGCCCAGCTTCTCCAGCAGCCCCTGGGAAGGTGTGTGTAGGTGCCAATGGCCCAAAGCTGACCTTTCCAACTGCCTGGGTCTTCAGCAGGTGCTGGAGGGCTCATGGATTTAGTGCAGATAAAGCCAGTAGCCAGGCTAACAGGTGGAACTCCTTACAGAGAGACCAATAGGGTCTGCTAATATGCTGTGTCCATCCTGCCTGCTCCCTGCCTGCCTCCCACACCCCCAGCCCCAATGGAAGCACTTCTGAGCCATCTGCATTTGTCTGGGCTCTTAGGCCAGTCTCTGCAGGGGACCCGCCCCAGCGTCTTCCTCTAGGCCTCTGCCTCTCCAAATCCCAAGGCTCCTTCAAGGTCAAATTCAATTAGTCAATTTTGTTTCATTCAAAAAGCATTTGAGTGTTTATGGAAGACCCTCTGGTTAGCGTGTTGCCAAGGCTAGCCGGCTATGAAGTGGTTCAGCCAGGACTTGAACTTGAGTCTCTCTGAGCCTCCAGTACAGGCCCTTCTTCCTTTATAGTGCTGCCTCCCTCCTCCCACCTTCTGGTAACCTGTTTATCTAGAGTATTCTCGTGCCCTTGCCCTCTTTAATTTATACCTACCTACTTACACCCACCTATCTACCTAGGTTTATGTGCTAAGAAAACATAGAAATCTGTTAGGATTGATTCTAAACCAAGAATCACTGAGTAATGGTCTTTTGACTTCCTGTGAGGGCCTGAGGCATAGGGTGGGGGCCCAGGGGCTTCTTGTCCTTTCTGGGTTCCTGGCTCCTGTGGGTAGACTGAGTGCTGAATGGCCTCCAGACGGCATTCAGCTCTGTGCTGCACTTTTATGAAAGCACCGTTAGCAGATGACCCAGTGATAGGATGCCTTCACAGTCTCCATCCACACCCTCCTCGTTTCCTCTGCCACTGAGCCGCTGAGCCCTGATAGCAAACACAGAGTTCTGACATGAGCCTTGGTCTCAAGAGCAGTCTATCTGAGAGGCTTGGTGACGGGCAGTTTCTTTGTCCAGCTGCAGGCATTCGCCAGTCATTGTGTCAGTCTCTAGGCAGACACCCCACCATCTGAGCCCACAGGGGGCTCCCCAGTCAGGAGGAGGGACTGACCAGCACAGGATTCTCGAGGACCTCAGGAACGACATTTGCCCGGATGCTTCCTCCTGCCCCTGAGGGTGGAGTGGCAGGGAAGGCTTCCTGAGGAGCCGTGACTAGCTTCTGAGGAATGACTAGGAGTTCACCAGGCAGGACAGTGTGACAGAGAGCAGAGTGGTAGCACACACAGTGAGGGCGACAGCTTCGAGTGTGTGCATCTGGGGGCCAAGCAGCTTCTCCTGAGGCATCACCCCTAGGAAGATGGGGGCTCACAGAGGCGGCTGGAGGAAGGCTCCAGGCTGTGGCCTTTGCCCTCTGCCCGGTCCTCCTGGCTCCGCCTGAGCTCCCCTAGCTCCGTGGGAACCAGAGCACTGTGTGAGAGCGGTTTCTGGAACGGTCTCCTCCCCTCATCCACTGGCCCGATTTCCTGTGGAATCTGCACTCCCAGCTGTTGCCCTCCTATTTGCTGATTTCCCAGCGGCTGGGCTGTGGGGCCGTGAGAGGGACTGCGCTGTCAGCCTGGCTGGGCGCCCTGGAAGCCCAGAGGGTTAAACCACCAAGCTAGCTGGTGAGCATCAGTCCCCTCTATGGGCTCACATCAGAGCCCCAGCAGGAGGAAGGGAGGCGGTGGCTGAGCAAGGCAGGGAGCTGCCTCAAGGGGCTCCCGGTGGGCTCCTGGCCGACCCCGCCCGCACCTCCCAGGTAGGCTGGGGTGGTTGTGCGGCCTTCGGAGGGCTGTGGGGACGGTCACCGCCCCGGCCCGCACACCTGTGTGTGACATTGTGTGTGTCTGCGTGTCCTCTCTCTGAGTGTTCGCTGTCCACAGAGGGAGGGACTTTGGGGGAAAAGGAAAAGAGCAGATGGGTGCTGGAGGAGAGCAGCTTTGCTGTTTGGTGGCCTTTCCTTGGGCAGGTGTGCGGGAGGTGCCAGAGCAGCGGTTTGCTGAGGTCGCCTCAGCGCTTTTCTCAGTCCCTGACTAGGAGGCCTTGGCGGGGCGGGGTGAGAGGAAGGAGGGGGTGCCCTGTGCCTATGCAGCAACTAGTGTGTGGCCTCTCGTGGTTTCAGATGCCTTGCCAAGACGCTGGGCCGGCCCCACTTCTGGGGAAGTGGGAAAAGTGTGCTCAGGGCCGGAGCACCAAGCCTTGCTAGTCCACCATTCCTGCCGGGCGGGCGGGCGGCCTGGCATGGCCAGCAGAACTGCCACCAAGCGGCGCCGGCGGGGGGTTGGGTCTGCAGGGGAGCGCCACGCAGCTGCAGAGGCCCAGCTGCGCTGGGGTCTGGCGGCTCCTGGGCTTCATGGAGTGAAGTTACGAGGGCCGGTATGTGATGTGTTTTCGTGTTGCCTGGATGCTGAGAAAAATGCCCAAATTAGGGATGGGCCTGTGTCTCAGCCAGTAGCACTGTAAGTAAGTGTCCACTGCGAAGGAGCTAGCAGACACCCAAGCAACAAAAAAGGTCACCTCAGCTCTGGGGAGGGTGTTCGGTCTCATTCTAGCCAGGCTGTTACACCACGGGGAGGGGGTGACCAGCATCCAGGGGTGCGTCTGGCTCAGCCTCACCCTCACAGGTGTGGTAGGGTCTGCCTGGACGCCTGCAGAGCTGGATGGGAAGATGAGGGGGAGAGATTCCGGGTGGGCCCAGTAGGGGCCCACACCCTCAGCGGGCACCCCGCCCACTCCCTCCATCTTCCTCCTTAAGTTGTAGACTCATTGGAAAGGTGCTTTTCCTGCTTTGCCCCAACAAGCCCTTTACACGTGACCCACGTCCCTGCCACGACACTCGGAGGCAGATGCAGCCCCCATTTTACAGATGGGGGACCGAGGCTCTTCACTGCTGGGGACTTGTCCAGGGCACCAGCTGGACAGCAGAGGGCTGGGCTGCCATCCACAGTACCAATGGATGCTCTTGCTAGGCTGTGATCCCATGAGGCCCCAGGGACAGTGGCCTTGGGAGCAGGTTGCTGTGTCCTCTGCCTCTACTTGGAGAGGAGGCTGCTGTGGCTGAGGCCTGGCTTAGTTTATGTTCACTCTCTGCCACTGACCTGCTGGATGCGTCCTGGAGCAAGTGGCTTCACGAGCCCTCCGCACCTCAGTGCCTTGTTTGTAGAGTTCCCACTGCTGGGTACCAGGATCATTGCGGATTTCAGTGAGCTGCTATCGGCAAAGCAATGGGAACAGTGCCTAGCAGATGATACCCTCCCAGGAAGTACAGTGGGTGAGGGTAGACTTCCAGAGCCTCACTACCCACAATGGGCTGTGGGCTCTGCACCTGCACACAGTAGGTGCTTAAGGCAATGTAGTAGGGACTGGTGTGGGCATTGGCTCAAAGTGCATGAACAGAATGGTTTTTGCAAGCTGGTTCTCAGCAAGCAGCCTGGTGTGTCATAAGGCTCCCAAACCTGTGTTCCCTCAGCTCCTGGGGGACTCCTGGTGCCCACTTGCCACAGTTAGCACCCAGAGAGGTAGTGCCCCACCCCCAGCCCCTTAGTACATTGTGATGGTCATAAGGATAGAAAACAGGAATACATGTAAATTACATGGTCACTATTTCTCTGATTATTAAAGCAATCTAAGATTTTTATTAATGCAGACAAGCACAGTAAATATCAATATATTCTCCCCTGATTCTTCCTCCCATCATTCATATGTTAGCATATTTCTTTCCAGTCCTTTCTTACTATGCAATGATTTCTTCCTCCAGTGCTCGGTTCAACAGAGGAAACTTAAAAAACAAAACCTGAAATGACTCTGGGCTTTTGGAATTCAGAGCTTCAGAGGAAATGATACTCATTCAGCCAAAATGGCCAATTTCTCATTTATTTAAAACTTACCTCTGCAGATAACCCAGCTCCTCCTTCCCCAGCCCAGATGGGCTGTTCTGCATGGAATGGTCTTGCAGTGGCAGGCTAGAAGGGTGTTAGAGAGATGTGTGCAGAGTCTGTAGTGAGAGGCAGGTGTAGGGCAGGCAGGCATCTGGGTGGGACCGCTGTCACCACCGGTGGCCTGGTTTCCAAGGTGAGGCAGCCTTAGACATGGAGCAGGCTGCACTCCACCTTTGCCATGCCTTTTGGTCCCTGGACTTAATGAGTTCTGCAGGGACGCTCTGCTGTAGCTAAAGATCATTTACCTGAATTGCTTTTTAATTTCTACAGTGGGAGGCTGCCCCTGGTGCAGTATAATTACATTATAACTTACAGTAATCCCAAATCTATAAATTCAGCCATCCTGGTGGGGGAAGGGACTAAAGCTATATGGGGATGGGGGAGGGAGGACCCTCCCATCATTAGATTAGCCTCTGTTTCTAGGTGTAGTTTCAGCCAGGGGGCAAGTGTGGGAGAGGCAGAGGAGACACGTCTTGCCCAGGACATGCTGAGGTTAGCTTTAATACTAAGAAGCATTCCGTCTGGAGCTGGCTTGTGGGGGGACTCGGCTGTAATTCAATATCCCTCTGATCTGCTAGCTTGTGGCGGCTTTGCTGTGGGCCTGGGAGAGCACACGGAAGTGGGCAGCCTGGAGACATGCATGGGAGAGCTGGAATTGGGAAGAAGGGTTCAGAACAGTTCCCTGGATCCTCTCCCCCGCTGTGAGCTCAGGAGAGAGACGTGAGGCTCGTGGCAGGTCTAGGGAATGTTGGTTGGTGACTGAGACATCATCCTGGCTGGGAACTTAGGGAGCCACATGGAAGCTGAGCCCTGCAGGATTCTCATAGGCAGGGACAGAGATGGGCAGGGCCCATGGGACAGACTGAGAGAGAGCTCAGTGGCTCAGTGGCTCAGAGCTTTGATTCCATAGACCTTGCTGAGACCCACTGTCTGTGCCCATGGAAGGATTTAAACTGTGGTGGCCCTTAATCTTCCATGTCACTGTGTAATTTGTCCCATTCTTGTAAAATCACACAGAGAGCAAAACATTCATACGTTCTGTTCACAAAAGCAGTTAGTTAATTAATGGAATTATGTAGTGCATTAACATAATATAATAAAGAATAATAGTTCCTTACGATTCATTAACTATAGAAATCTAAATGATCACATCTTGGGTGATTTACATTGGAATGACTTAAAAAAAATAAAATCAGGAAGCCATAGCATAGCAAAAACAGCAGTGGAGCTTGGTTCGAAGAGGTTAACTCACTCACCCCAAGTCGCACAGCTGTTGGGAGGAGAGGAGGCTCGGGAACAAGGACGATGTGGATGTGATCGCTGTGTGAGTGAGTACAGGGCAATGGAGAATGGCATGTGGGAGCAAAAATAATTTGTCTTTTCCCGGAGCCCACAGGTTGGGAGTGGGGGTGGGGGGCAGTAAGGAAACCTGGATCTTGAAGGTTACCTGTGCTCCCAGAGGTGGCCACTGGAGGAGCAGAGCGCCCCCCCCCCCCCCCCCCCCCCCCCCGGTGGAGGCCCAGTCCTACCGAGTGGATGTTCGCCACCCTGAAGAAGCTGGCGGTCCTCAAGTCTACCTTCTAGGCTTTGGCTCCTGTGCCCGAGTGGTGGGCTCAGAGGTTCAACTGGCTCCAGAGTGGCCTCCAAATTCTCGCCCCTGGCTAGTGCCCCTCACTCTCGCTCTGGCTGAAAACCCTTTCCTGTCCCCTCAGCCTGCACAGGGCTTCTCCTCAGCCACCAGTCTGTGCGTCCCCAGGCGAGCCTGCACTGTGTTCTGTCCGCAGGGCCTGGGCCTGCCTGCCTGCCAGGAAATGTTTGGATAACCAGGCGGAAGATCACAGGACGCCTCCTTTCTGTGTCTGTGGTTCGCAGACGTCCCTGCGCGAGCCTCAGTGGCTCAGAGCTTTGTGCCCCAGAGTTTGCGCAGCAGCATCCCTGTGAGAGCAGGATGCTGGGGGAGAATCCCACAGGCCCTCGCTGCCAGGCACACAGGAGGCGGCGGGGTGACGGCTGCCTTTGCTGTGACAGAGCAGAGCATTGGGCCTCAGCCAGGCTCTGTCCAGAGACAGCTGCGTGCTTGCAGCCAGCCAGTGGGGCGGGCAGGAGGGAACGGGGCTGGCGGGCACCTGCATGCACCCTACTTAGCAAATCCACTCATGTGAGAGGCGGAGACCCCACAGGGAGATGCAGCGCACACATCTGAACGATGCCTTTGCCCACTTTTCCACTGAGTGTGCCGGAGCCTGATTGAAGGAGGAAGCAAGCATCGCTGGTCTGCATCCAGGCACGCTCACTCCTGCCACATACACTGTGACCCCTGAGCTGGAGTTTGTGCTTCTGGCATTTCTTCTTCAGGGTTCCATGCATGGCCTCTGCACCAGCCCCCTTGGCTGCTGTTTGGATTGGGGCACAGAGGAGCCCTGAGCTGGACTCACAAGGCAGCAGCAGGTCCACATCCACGTGGGGCCTCCCGAGGTGTGCGAGGACGCTTTGGGTTTGTGGAGGTTTTTGTCTCATGTACACACATTAGCTTCAACCCCTGCAGTTGACAAGGATCCCCTGTGTTTCATTTTACAGAGTTGGGACCTGAGACTGAGACAGAGCGGGTGCTCCGAGTCTCACAGGTGGGAGAGGTGCGTCTGCACCCCAGTCATGGGATTTAAAAGCTGGTGGCCTCTCCATTTCAGGTCCCCAGGTAGCAATTTGAGAATCAGGCAGCGAAGTCTCTCCCTGATACCTGTCACCTTCAGAGCCCATTTCGGATGTGCAGGCACATTCGCTTTCTCTGTCCTCCCTTCAGACGCTGGGCACATTCCTGCGTGTTTTCTCCCCACCCACACGCACCACTGGGCCCAGCTCGAGTAGGGGTCCCACCATCTCACTCTCTCATCCCGAGTCCATGAGGACCGCTATGCCCGGCTCGCAGAACAGCCTGGCACCCTGTCAATAAGTGTGTGTGGTCCAGGGATGCTGACTGCTGCCCAGTTGTCCCGCCCATTACCATCTTCTTCCACGACGGAAGCTGGGCCAAGTGCAAGCTTTTGCTGATACTTGTTGCCAAAGAGTGAACCCAGCCCATGAGCAAGGGCCTCTGCGTGGAAAGTAGGTGGCGTCATTGTGGCTCACACCCACGGCGATGGCCAATATCAAAACAACAGAAAAATAGCAAGTATTGGCGAGGATTTGGAGAAATTGGAGCCCTTATGGTAGTGGGATATAAAATGGTGCCGACACTATGAAAAATCATATGGAATTTCCTCAAAAGAAGTAATCTTACAATTCCCATACAATCCAGCAATTCCACTTCTGGGCATATACACAACGGACTTGGAAGCAGGGTCTTGAACAGATGTATGCACACCCCTGTTCACAAGACCATTACAACAGCCGAAGTTGCAAGGAACCCAGGTGACCATCAACAGATTAACGCGTGTGGCATGTGGCATGGCTGTGCAGTGGGATAGTGTTCAGCCCTGGAAAGGAAGGGGATTCAGACACAGGCTGCAATGGGGGTGAGCCTGAGGACATGGCGCCAAGTGAAAGAAGCAGCCACAGAGGACGAGAACTGTCTGACTCTGCTTACATGAGGCACCTGCATAGTCACCTTCCTGGAGAGAGGAAGTGGAACGGTGGCCGCTGGGCTTGGGGAAGGGGGCCCAGCAGTTAGTGTTTTTAGTGGGAACAGAGTTTCCATTTGAGAATGGACAGAAGTTCTGGAGGTAGATGGTGGAATGGCTGCAAAACAATGTGAATGGATTTGATGCCACTAAACTGTACACTTCTAATAATTGAAGTGCTAAATTTTATGTTATGCATATGTTACCACAGTTTTTAATTTCAGTAATTTAATTGATTTTTTTTTTTTTTTTTTTTTTTTTTACAGAGAGGAAGGGAGAGGGACAGAAAGCTAGAAACATCGATGAGAGAGAAACATCGATCAGCTGCCTCCTGCACAACCCCCTACCAGGGATGTGCCCGCAACCAAGGTACGTGCCCTTGACCGGAATCGAACCCGGGACCCTTCAGTCCGCAGGCCGACGCTCTACCCACTGAGCCATACCGGTCAAGGCCAATTTAAAAAGAGTCAGTGAGGAGCAGATCCAAAGACTGTGGGCTGGTGAAGCTGCTGTGAGCCTTGGGCAGTCTTCCTCTCCTGGCTGCACAGAGGCAGGTGCACGCGGGGCCGGGGCCGGGGCCGGGGCCAGGTGTCCTGGGAAAGGCTCGTTTGGACCTGAGGCTGCTGTTCTCCGAGAAGTCGACTGTGAAGGCAGCCTGGCACCTGAGTCTCAGCCTGGGACTTCCAGGACATGGAGCCTCAGCCCCAGACAGACTCTCAGGGTAGGATGTGGGGGACATATGTGGGTAAAAATGTAAATCTGACTTCTTTCTTCTCTGCGAAAAGAATGAAAATCCAGCATAAGCTTATTACAGGCGGGCTGAGGGTATTGGGAGCAGCAATGAAGGTTGCAGGCTCCCCTCTCCCTCTGCCCTCTCAGCCTGCGCACCCGCCCACAACCGGAGGAGTCTGTCCTGCCTGTGTCTCCTCCAGTCCCCGCCTTGGGAAAGAAAAGAAAGTTAAATTCCTATTAATTACAGCCAAATCTGCTCAGTAAGCACTTGCTGAATGTGCTTGGAGATGAGGTTTAAAGCTCCCCTCCAAACAAAACGGTAAAATGAAAGGAATAATTTATTTGGTCAGACATATAATTTGCCAAGTTATTCCACTTCTCTTGTTACTAAAATGGATTCTCTGCTGAGACCGTGACTTCCAGCTTCCAAAAAGATCATTGTCCATGCTCACTGTCCTCCTAACCTTCCCAGAGATCTGCCTGGCCCCAGTGGCTGAGCCGGGCCCAGGGCTCTCCGAGGAGGCACACAGCACATGCTCTGCATGCACACTCCCCCACACCTACACACAAGTGTGCACACACTTATCCACATGCTCACAGTCACACATACTTACACATGTATGCACACTCTGACAGTGACAAATAGCCATCGCTACACACAGCATCACGTCCATGCACACCAACACTTAAACACACCCCTCACACACTTACAGGCACGCATGTGTATACACATCACACACATAGTGGGCTCATCCTGTGAAGAACAGACACTGAGTCAAAGCTGGTTAATAGTTCAGTAAACTATCTCTTTCTGTGTGTCTTACAGAATGGCACATTGTGGGAATCTGCTTGTATTTCTGACCATAGTTCATGTTTTTATGAGGACACTTTATGCAAAAGTAGTTTCATGATTAAGGCCTCGGATCCTGGGGTTGGACACTGCCAGGGCTGAGTCCCGTTCAGCCAATTACCAGCTACGTGGTGCTCAGCATGTAGAATGAGCCCCAGCCTGTTTCCCATCTCTAAATGGAGGTAACAGAGTATTGACTTATTGGATGCTTCTGAGGAATAAATCAGATTGTGTGCAGTGTCTGTTTCCCAGGAGGTCCTTGTCCCTGTTGGCTGATATCACAGGCTCACAATGCCTGGCATCCCCTCCCTCACCAGGTGTCATGTTGTCCTGGGCTGTGGGCCAGGGCCTGGGGTGGCTGCAGGAGGGCCTGTGAGAGCTGGAGATCCTGCATGCTCACCAGGACCCTTTCCTTTTGGAGACTCCTTCCCCAGGGCTCTGGGTATCCAGAGACAAATGTGGGGCCAAATTCCTGTGAGCCTGGCCCCACTGAGTCAGCGCTGTGCCAGTTGCTCGGAAGCAAGGGGACTTTGCGGTGGTGGGCCCATGTCTCAAGGAAGGCAGGGAGTGCCTGTGTGTGTGCCCATGGGTCCACGTGGTGCTTACAAGGCAGCTTTTGAGCCGAGGAACTGTGGGTGATGGTGGTGGACGGTTTGCTGTTGTCTGGGTTGGAGTCTGGTGGTGTGGGCGGAGGCCTTCCTGACGGCCACCAGACCCTGGGCAGGTCACTGCCCATCTGCACCCTCAGCCTGAAACCTGCCACCTGAGCGCCTGCCTGAGTGGGCTTCTGGTGCAGCCATGAGGCTGTGCAGCGCCATCGTTAGGGAGTGTGGGGCTCCCTCCTTCTCCTGTGTGTTTTAATGGCTTAGACCCTTCTGCCTACAGAGTTACGGTGCCTTCTGCCCCTGTGCCATGCCCAAGCCCCCAGCACGCCCTCGACCCCAGGGTGCTGGATGAGCGGTGTGGAGCTGGCTCCCTGGGGAGGGGGTTTGCTGAGCCTGTGCATGTGTGAGTATGGCTCACAGTCTGTGTACACACGGGCACGAGCTGTAATCCACAGTGCCAGGCCCCGCCTCTGTCTATGGAGAGGGTTTTCTGGGGTGTCCCACAAGGTAACAGTGCAGCCCTGTGTGAGCCTGGGGGCCTGTTTCACCCAGGGGAGGTGACAGGGCTCAAGGCAGATGGGGGACAGTGGTGTGTTACGTGGGGCTGCTGCAGGCCAGGCCGGTGCCATGTGCTTTAGAGGCCACGGGAGGGGCGGGGTGTGCAGGTGGGTGAGGTATTTATCCAGAATCTTCCCGGCCAGGCCAGCGTGTGAGGCGGCATCTCCCTGCCTATCTGCTCGGATCACTGTCTGCATCCGGGTGGCTCTATCTCTTCCTCCCTCCTTGCTGTCCTTCTCCGACTGTTTGCCAGTCTGTGTACTCCTCCTTCTGCCACTCGGTTTTCCCGTTCCCTCCCTGTGCCACACCGCTCCATGCCTGCAAGTGCCGCTGTCTCACCCTCTGCCTCTGCACCGTCTCTTTGGCTCTTTCTTCTGTTCAGACTCTGGTTCTCCGCTGTCCTCCGTTTGTCGCCGGCCTATCTCCTGTATCCGTCTGGCTCTGCACATGGGCTCATCCTGGGTGGCAGCGGGCCCTGCCCAGTTCCTGGCCGCCCTCTGCTGGGCCTGGGCGCAGACGAGTTCCTTGAAGGATTTGCTCTAACTAGTCAGTCAGCCGAGGTCCTCCCAGGAAAGCCGTCGGGGGCACTGCCCTGCTGTGGAGGGACCGGCACCAGGCAGCCTCCGAGCCGAAAGCGCCTGGTTTTCCTAAGAGAAAGGCCGTGTACGCACAAGCCAGATGGGCTCATACCCAGGAAGGAAAAGTTCTGCTCCGAGTACTTTTATCCCTTTTCCTTGGTGGGAGGTGTTCAGCAAAGTAAGTTTCCATTCTGAGAGTTCCCTCCCTGCACCAGCACCTGGAAAAGATCTTCGTCACAGCCACGAGGGGCAGCGGGAGGTCAGGACAGGCTGGGACACCTTCCGGGCTGTGAGTGCAGATTTAATTTCATTTGGACACTTTCTAAGTCTCTCAACCTCGCAGGCCCCAGTGCCTCCTTTTGTAAATGGGGTTTGTCGTGATTCCAGCCTCACGGGGCTGTTGGGATTAGACGAGGCTGGGCCTAAAAAGTACCCCATGTGGTAAGGATGTTCTAAATGATGTTGGATTGGGAAACACTCTCAATACCGTTGCCCAAAGTCTGCATTGCAGGGCACTGAGAAAGCTTGTACCCCACACACCATGGTGAGTCCTTTAGTTGGTTCTTTCAACCCCCCCTAAACTTCCAGAAATGCTGTGTGGTGTTTGCTTGGTGGTGCGGGAGTCGGCGGATGGAGGCCCCAGTACCTGTCCACCTGGTCCCGGCTGGACCCGCGGGTTGCGCAAGGCAGGGCTCCAAAGCCCCGAGTGCATGGCGGGAGGGCCTGCGCAAAGAGGCAGCCAGCTCTGTGAGCCTGACACAGGCCCCACGCCTTTTCTTCAGGACGCTGCGGGCAGACAGCTCTGATCAACCCGGAAACTCGGCTGTTTTGGGCTGGCATTTGTGTCTGCCCTTGGAGGCGACAGCATGTCCCCCTTCCAGTTCTAACCGGGGCCTGTACAAATCTCTTCTGGCCTCTGCCTGCCCCAGGAGGTGCCTGGCTGAAGCCACCATGGAGTGTGTTCAGCAAGTTGGGAAGTCAGGGACTTTCTGCTTTGAAGGGAACTGCCCCTCTGGGTGGTGACCTCCTGGCTGGTGACCCGGGCAGGACTTCCTGAGCCCCAGGCTGCTGAGTCCTTGGGAGGAGACATGGCTATTAGGGAGCAGCAGGGCCTGGAGGAGGGTCTCCCATGGGACAGTGGTCAGGCAGGCTGGAGGTTTCCTGTCCTACCACCTAAGACGAGGACAGCTGGGAGGGATGGTGATGGGATGGTGGAAGCTCAGAAATCCAGTCACAGGTGAGGCATTGGGCCAGGAGCCTGGGCTTGTGTTTCCTGGCTGTGTGACCTCGGGCAAATCACCACACGCCTGGGAGAACCGTTTCCCCACGAGAAGAGCCCAGAGAATCCGGCCCCTGCAGGGCCCTCTCTAGCTGGGGAGTCTTCCCCGCAGTGTGGGCAGCAGCTCCTCCAGGTGCTGCCTCCCTCAGGCTTTTCTCTCCATGGACACTGTGCTCAGATGTCACAGCGCCACCTCCCACCTCAGAGGTCACCTCCCTCTGCCCCTCTGGTCACCAGCGGGGAGCTGACACCTGGAGCCCTAGGGTAGGGGGGTCCTTCAGCTCCCCAAGCTCCATCATGACAGGCAAGAAAAATGCAGGCCATTTAGGGTTACTGCAATTGAATTTAGATTCTCTTTGAGCAGAATCCACAATTCAAGGTTTAAAATTCAATTGGGCACCAACCCTCAGGTCTCCCAAAGTCACCTCGGTGCAGTTCTTAAAGTCTCATTTTATTCACAAGGGGCTGGCCTGACTCTCACTCGGCTCTCCATGTGACCGGTGAATGTCTGCACAGCGCAGGGTGCTCAGGCCCCAACAGCACCACGCCCCGAATCCTCTGCATGAGGTGCAATGTTTTCAAAAGTAGGTACATTATTACAGGTGCAGTGAGGCCAGCCATTGGAGGCAACTGCCACTGAAAAGATGGCTTGTTACTCACAATTCCCAGGAGATGCAGGACCGCACATGGGAGGGCCGGCCAGCCCGGAGCAGATGGAGTGTGGGGAAAGCGTGGGCATGAGCCTTGGTTGTGGATTCTGTGGTGAGGAGTGGGCAGGCATGGTAAGCCAGCTCAGGACTGGCTAGTGCGAGCAGTTCCAGCGGGCTTTGGGGCAAGGCTGTCTCTAGCTGTCAGTACCCGACCCTGGAGGGAATGTTGCCTCTGGGAGTGTGAGAGGCAGAGAGAGGAGGTGGTTTGGATGTGGGTTTTGGATTGATTGGTTTGCATGTGAAAGGCACTCTCCTGCTAGTTTGGGCTGACTAACCCTGGAGGGGCAGTCTCTCCCCAGTAAGTGAGGCCCCAGATGCCAGAACAGGACGAATACAGAAAACAAGAAAATAGAAATAACTGGGAGGTTGCGAGGGCTCAGACCACTGCAGACCCCTTTGTACACAGGTCTTTTCCTGGCCTCTTTTGTGGGAACCCTGTCCCTTGCCACTCAGTCACTGCCACCAGTTGTGCAGGTCATCACTGGTTTCGTGCGCATCACTGGGATTATGCACACGGTGTCCTGGTTCTGGGCCTGTGAGACCACATGTGAAGGACTTTGCTGTGTGTCCTCATGTGGGCCTTTCTGGGCCCTGAGTCCCAGGTTTTCTTGGTTAAACCCACGCAGGTTTTCAGCTGGTTTCCCACCAGCTGCTGGGTGCAGTTGTCACCGGGCAGACTTTGGAGCAAGCGTAGTAACTTCGATAGCGTGACTGGTCTCTGATGGACGTGCCACAGCAACGAGAAGCAGATCTCTCTGAAGCAGGCAAGGTGATCAGCAAATGGTGGGGGGCGGGTCTGGAATGGAGGGGGAGAGTGCTGTCTGAGCCAGCGTGGAGGCAGGCTTCGGGCAGCTGTGACAGGAGTGAGTACATGTTTCCCCACCTGCGATGCAGACAATGACACCGCATGCAAGGTGGCTGTAAGGTCAGAGGAGGCCAGGACCCATGTGCCCCTCTGTATGTGTTGGCATGTCCCAGAGCAGACACACCCTCCTCTGGGCAGGCCTGGGGCCTCACAGGCCATCAGCAGCCACGCGTTGGCTGATCCATCCGGTCACTTTCTCCCTTTCTCGTGTTGTCCAGATGATCTCCTTCGTGCCTTTGAAATGGGGAGACTTTCTACCATTTATCAGACAGAGAAGTTGAGGCAGGAGAGGAAAGCTGAGGCAGACCTCTAGAGCCATCCAGAAGCTGGTCCCAACTACAGGAGGCGTTGGTGGAGCTGGTCAGATGTCTTCTGAGAGAAAGACTGACTTAGAATTGTTGCAATGCTAAGATGACTGTTTTAGGTGGGCCTGCGTGCAGTGACACCCATGAGGCCTCAGCTAGACAGGCTCCAGACTGTTTTGAACTTCCAGGCAGTGGGGCTCTGAAAGTACCTCTGACTGGCTTGTCTGGTAGGTAGGTAGGTAGACAGACACACACACACACACACACACACACACACACACACACATAAATACTTTAAGCACACACACAAATGTTACCAGTGCACATACCTGCATGCAGCTTGCTGTTTTCTGCTTGCTTTCGATGGCAATGTGGGGGCTAGTCTGCTCTGAGTGCAGATAGTAGGGAATGCTCAAGGTAGAGAATTCAGAAGCAAACATAAATTGCCTGTAAATCGGTCTCCTTTTTTCTGTGACCGTGCCCTGGCACTTGTAAGCAGTCAGGGATAAAGCATTCTGCTGGAGTGGGCGGGGCGATCTCAGGGCCAGGGCCCGCCCACATCACCACCACACAGACCCCATTTCCTGCCCCCGCTCCTTCCACCTGGCTAACCTTGGTCCAGAGAATCTCATGTTTATTATCTACAGGCATATGCTCCTGTTCTTATAGTGTGTGTAGTTTTTCTTGCTCATTATATTATGGTTTTGAGGTGCATCCATTTCCTGCTTGAAGCTCTCATGGAAAATTCTGGGTGCTCAATGATGCTTATTTCACAATCCATTTCTCCACCTTCCTTCTGAAGTTATTCAGGTGGTTTACAACTTTTTATGATTGCAAACATTGCTGCTATGGGTGGAACATGTCTCCTTGTGTACATCTTCGGGAGGGGGTTTGAAGTCAATTTTGTGGGTAACAAACAGCATTTGAAAAGTTGAAACAGAAAATACCACCGTGCATCGCAAGCAGTGAAGATACGGCTGTTCTTCGGTGTGTGCGCTCATGCGCGTGTGGACGGCACTGTGATGTAAAATGTATTTCTCTGTCACACAGACATCGAAAGCCTGGATGTATCTGCATGAGCAGGAATCCTGGGCTCACAGCACCTACATGTTCAGCTTTATTAGATACTACTGCCAAATCGCTTTCCAACGTGGCTGAACAAATCTACCCTCTACACTTTTCAAACAATGATTTGTCTTATTAGACGACATTTCCGGCCATCTAGATGCTAGTAAATGGGGGTGACCTTGCTTTAATTTGTACCCCCTCATTTGCGAACTGGACATTCTGGTTTCTTCTCCCCCCGTTGGCCTGTTCTGATAGGTGTTCCCTTCCTCCTCCTCATTTTTTTTAAGAGGTACTAATCATTTATTATTTAGATGTGTTATAAATACTTCCAATTTTTGGTTGGCCATTATCTTTGTCTCTGATATGGTTTATTGGGACAAAAGTTGTACATTTTAACATAATCAGGTGTATCATTCCTTTTCTGTATGCTTGTATTTGTATCTTGTTTCAGAGGTCCTTTTCTACCTTGAGGCCATAAAGTTATTTTCCTATATTTTTTCTAAAAGTCATACAATTGTACTTTTACATATAGTTTTTTTTTAAATATATCTCTATTGATTTCAGAGAGGAAGGGAGAGGGAGAGAAAGATAGAAACATCAATGATGAAAGAGAATCATTGATCGGCTACCTCCTGCACGCCCCCAACCCCAGATCCAGCCTACAACCTGGGCATGTGTCCTTGACCGGTACTGTACCCAGGACCCTTCAATCCGCAGGCCAACGCTCTATCCACTGAGCCAAACCAGCTAGGCTACATACAGTTTTTTTTTAATCTTTATTGTTCAGTTTATTAATTACATTGTTCCCTTTTTCCCCCCCTATAGCTCTCCTCCACAAGGTACCCATCCCACCCTCCGCCCTCACCCCCCACCCACTGTCCTTTCCCATAGTTGCATGATTTTTGTCCAGTCTCTTGCTGTACTTCCCACGCCCCTTTTCTCCCCAAGAATTGTCAGTCCATTCCCTCTCTATGTCCGTGATTCTGTTACATTCACCAGTTTATCCTGTTCATCAGCTTATTAATTCACTTGAATTTTAGATTCGTTGATGGATGTGTATTTGTTGTTCCTAATTTACACTTTTATCTTTTTCTTCTTCCTCTTCTTAAAGAATATCTTTCAGCATTTCATATAATGTTGGTTTGGTGGTGATGAACTCCTTTAGCTTTTTCTTATCTGCGAAGCACTTCATCTGACCTTCAATTCTGCTTGATAGCTTTGCTGGATAGAGTAATCTTGGTTGTAGATTCTTGCTGTTCATCACTTTGAATATTTCTTGCCACTCCCGTCTGGCCTGCATCGTTTCTGTTGAGAAATCAGCTGACAATCGTATGGGTGCTCCCTTATAGGTAACCATCTGTTTTTCTCTTGCTGCTTTTAATATTCTCTTTTTATCTTTTGCTCTTGGCATTTTAATTATGATGTGCCTTAGTGTGGTCCTCTTAGGGTTCCTATATATTGGGGTTCGGTGTGCTTCTTGGACTGCTAAGTCAATTTCTTTCACCAGGTGTGGGAAGTTTTTGGTCACTATTTCTTCAAATAGGTTTTCATTGTCTTGCTCTCTCTCTTTTTCTGGCACTCCTATAATTCGGATGTTGGTATGCTTGAGGTTGTCCCGGAGGCCCCTTACACTATCTTCAATTTTTTGGATTCTTTTGGTTTCTTGATTTTCTAGCTGAGTGGATTTTCCCTCTTTGTATTTCAAATCTTTAATTTGGTTCTTGGGGTACTCTAGAGTACTTTTAGGTCTTTGTACAATATTCTTTACTTCAGTCAGTGTATGCTTAATTTCTGGTTCGTCCTTTTTCATATCCTTGAGGGTCTCGTTCATATCCTTGAGGGTCTCGTTCATTTCCTTGTAGGTCTTGCTTATTTTCTTGTAGGTCTCAGCCTTTTCTAGGACCTTCTTGAGAAGCCCTATAACCGTGGTTTTGAATTCCATGTCCAGTCGGTTTTTTCCCCTCCATTTCTTTAACATCTGATTTCTTTCCATGTCTCTGCATGGTGGCTGCTTCCCTGAGTTGTCAATTAGCTTTTGTGGTAGATGTCCTACAAGGGACAGTGGCTCAGCCTCCCCAGTTACCTGAGGTGGATATGGGTTGCACAACCTTCTTGAAGTTAAGCCCAGGTTAATTGTTGTTAGCACTTGGAGGGGTTGACCTCCAAGCCAATTGTCTGTGATGTTCAGCTGTGCTCAGGTTGGATGGGCGGAGTCTCCGGGCCAAGCAGACAGTGCCCTATGCAGCCTCAGGGACTCTGTGCCGGTGGCAATGGCTGCCAGCACCTCTGAGAGAGAGCCGCTGCCAAGTTCCACCAGCTGCCAGAGAATTCAGACTCTCCCCAAATGAGTCTGCACACCCAACGTCTCACCCAAGGTCATAAAACAAAGCAGTCTGATGGTTTCCTGAATGACAGAGCAAGTCACGAGTGCTCTCTGCACAGTCACGCAGCTGCGCTGTTCCCAAGTTCACGAGCACTCCGCACAAGCTCGCCTTTTCCACAAGCCAGCAGGCCTCTGCCGCACCCGAGCTTTGGCGTGCCCTCCCACTGTCCAGTTTTTACCCGTATGATTGTGGGTTCCCTGGACTTCGCCCAGAGCTGGGGAATCAGTCCAGTGGGATGTCTTTGTCTCCCCCGTTCGAGAAAACCAGCCGGGGTTTTCAGCCGCCCACACTATCCGCTAGCGCGTGCTCCAAACCTCTCTCTGCATGAATCTTCAACACTGTCCTCAGCTGCTCTTCTGAGTCACAGTATCCTATCTTCTCTTTTATTTGTGGAATTTTCACTCAGCCAGCTTTTCGGTGATTCTGGATGGTGTTTGTTCTTTTGTTAAGTTGTAATTTTGAAATTGCTTTGTGGGGCAGCAAGATAGGTGTTTACCTATGCCGCCATCTTGGTTCTCTCTACATACAGTTTTTAAATCTAGCTCGAATTGTTTTGACATGGTGTAGGGAATCTAATTTTTTTATCTGTGGGGTAATTAATTGTTCTCCTAGCAGTTACTTCATTTCTTAATTTTAAAGTGTCAATTTAAAATTTATTCTTGGGGTTGTGAGGGGGCCTTATTCTTTATTGCTGGTGTCTAGGATTGTTGTTGCATTTATATGTTAATCCTGCTTCAAGTAGGATCTTATTCTCTTATTACACGTATCCATAGATTTTCATGGACATTTTATTTAGTCATGTCATTTATAAATTATGGAAGTTTTTTCTTTCTTTCCCGATTCTTACATTTTCATCTGTTTTGCCTCTTTCATTCCATCTAGAGCAGAACTCTCATGTGACCAACATGCTCAAGTTAAGAAATGTTGGGGTCCACATTTTAAAAAGTAAAATTAGGTGGACTTAATTTTAATAATAGTTAGAGCCTGGTGAGTGGGCATCCTTCTCTTGTTCCTGATTTGGGAATATTTCTGAAGTGTTACCATACCATAAGACTACTGTTTAATGGTTTCCTATAGTTCATTTAAAATTTTCTTTTTGTTCCTATTTTGTAAAGGCTCCCTGATTGTGAACGAATGTTGAATTTTATCAACGCTTTTCTATAAATACTGAGACAGTAATAAGACTTCTGTATCCTCTTATTGTTATGCTGTTAATTTTAATACATTTCTATTATTGACACACCATTGATTCTTGTTTAGCAATGAGATTCACCTATAAATTTGTTCTTTCTATTCTTATTTAGTTGAAGTATCCACCAGATTAGCCACATAACATATGTCAGGAATACTCTACTCTCAGTATTCAAATATTTGAATATGTGAAGGATTACCTTAAAATATTTGTATAGTAAACATATTTGTACATATTTATATGTGTTCACATTTTCATGTGTCAAATATATGTTAAGGATTGTCTTCAAATATTTGTTTATGTTAAGGATTACCCATTATTCCATGGTTTCAAAACCCAGACTGCAAAACCACAGCCTGGTTTTGTTTGTTAGAGCCATGTTTGTTTGTTTTTAATGGTTAGATAGAGGCAGTTCCAACTTTCTGTTTCTTTTTGGGTCATCTCAGTAAATCTGTCAGTCCATCTCTCTCTAGAAATGTCTGTCTCTCTGGTTCTCACACTTGTCCACAGTGTTCATATTTAAGTCTCTCTTCATTCCTATGACGTTTGTGTTTCCTCAGGTATTTAGTCTTAAAGGTTTGTTACTTGATTCTGTTTGCTCCTCCTATCCCACAACCCATTCTTCCCTCTTTAGCTTGGCCCCGTGACAGATCCTAATTCCTTGGGTTGGGCACTGGTGACTGATTTCACCATAGTCCTCTCCCACTCTCCCTACCAGACACCATTGTCCAAGTCCTGCTCACTTACCCACTACGGGCTCTGATGTCTAGGTATTTCATTATTTTTTAAATCTTACCTTTTCCTCAGTTTTGTAACATTTTTGTTTATTATCTCTTCAAATTATACCTTTCCTCCTATTTTTCCCATTCTCTCCTTCTCGAGCTTTCTCATTCTGTCCTTCTTGTCTTTATAGCTCTTTTTCATGCTGTGTATTATCCACCTTCTTTATCTTTCTGTTACACATTCACTCAGCATCTGTAGACTTCCCCCTGTGCTTTTTGGCATCTGCAGACTCTTGGCCATGTCATGAGTGTGTGTGCACGCAGTGTGCAGTTTGGGGTTGTGAACAGGGACTTCTCTGTTGGAAATCTGTGGGCCTGAGCTGCGGCCCTCTCCCTCCAACGTGGTTTTCCATGACTCTGCCAAGTCCTTGGGAATAACACATGTGGGATCAACTGGACCCCCAGGGGCTATAAATGTGAACGGACCCCAGCATGAAGGCAGGCAGGTGGTTACAGACACTCAGAGGAGACTAAACCCCACTCCTTTCCCATCTCGAAGTGTAAGCACCAGGGTCTTGTGTCCCTGCAGGTGGGCTGGAAGGCTGTGCAGCTGTGACCCTCCAGGAGTCTCGACCACACATGGGGCTGTCGGTGCCCACTTCTCACAGGCCCCCATCCTCTCCTTGCATGGTCACTGAACCAGGGTCAGGGGGCACAGTGAGAGGCCCGCCTCTGGGTCTCCCAGCATCCACTTACCTGAGCTGCTTTGGTCTCCAGGTCTCCAGGGTGCCCTGGTGGTCTTTCTTCTCCTCTGCCAGCCTGGTCACCCTTAACTGCCCTCCCCTGATTGCCCCCAACTGCCCTCACTTTCAGGCCTGCTCCCTCCCAACTGCCCTCCCTTGCAGGGCCTGGAACCTCCCAATGGCCCTCCCTTGTGGCCATCTTGTGGTGGCCATCTTGTTTCCACATGGGGGCAGGATCTTTTACCACATGTGGGCAGCCCTCTTGTGTGTTGGAGTGATGGTCAATCTGCATATTACTCTTTTATTAGATATAGGATTCCAGGCAAAAGACCCATGAAGTGGTCAGTGTTCAGGGGAGGAAAGTCTTGGCATCTGTCTTATTCCCAAATCCATTGGCTAAGTCCTAAGTTGTCTTGGAAGGCTCCGAAGCTCTGCATCCAGGCCCAACGCTTGGGGTTAGGAGGGGGCCTGGTGAAGAGGGCGAAGGGCCCATTTAGTCTCATCTCAGCCCCATCCTTGCTGAGTCATCTTTGCAGGTCAGATGACATTCTGGGAGCACATTTTCTCTATAACTGGTGGGTGAGATTTCCCTCACTGAATTCAGGGCTCACAGTGACCTTAGTGGGGAGTGATGACTACATGATTGTTACTTCCAGAATTTTCTGTGTCTTTATTTATTCAAACAATGTTTACGAGTGTCTGCTGTGTGTGGGGCTATTCCAGGCACAGATTAGAATACGTCTTTATTACCTTTGGTTTGCCAGGTGCTGGGAAGCCAGAGAAGCATGACTAGCCTCCTAGTTGCCCTACGGGTGTGGGTGCAGGGCCACTCCCAAAGTCTGGAGCCCAGGAGCCTGCAGCGGGGATCTCAGACCCTCAGTGGGGAGCTCTCTCTCTCTCTCTCTCTCTCTCTCTCTCTCTCTCTCTCTCTCTCTCTCTCTCTCTCGTGTGTGTGTGTGTGTGTGTGTGTGTGTGTGTTGGGGAGGGGGGTACCCCTGCTTGGGGGACCTGGGAAAGATAAATGGAGCCCTATCTCCCTTGTTCCAGTTCACCCTTTTATCAGGAAGTGGGAGGTATTTGGCTTTTTGTTAGGTTTTTATTTATTTTACTATTTTAAGTAGCATAACTTTCATGATTCAAAATTCACTAGTTACAAAAGTAAAAAAACAAAAAACCTCTCAACCCTGTTTCCCAGCAAGCCAACTGGTTCCACTCCCTAGAGGCACCCAGTGTCTCACATGACATTTGCAAGATTTTCTAGATGTATCCACGTAAATAATACATATATTTGTGAATATTTATAAATGTGGGCCTACCTATAAATTTACACACACACATACATACATATGTTTTTTAATGCAATGCTGGCATCTTGCTATTTTGGTTTGACAATGTATCTTGGAAATTGGTCCATATGAGGCCTGAAGCGCTTCTTCATCTGTTTTTATGGCTGCTTGATATTCCATTATACGGATGAACTGTAATTCATCTAACGAGCCGCCTCCGATAGATGTTTAGATTTCCAGTCTTCTGCTGTTTTCAAACAATGCTGCAAGAGCTCAGCTTGCGCCTGTGCCTTCACACCCATGAAAGCACGTTTGTGGATACAGAGTGCAGCTCACAGGGAGTCCTGCCTTCTGATGTTCTAACTGGCGCTGGGGCCACGGCTGCCTAGCCTGGCAGCCCCGCCTCCTGGGCGGTCTGTGGGCTGACACTGCACGTGGAGGAATTTTTCTAAGACCTTCATGCACAGACAAGCAGGTGCGGTTCTGAGCGAGTGAATGAAGATACTCACCACTGAGAGAAGTCACTTAGTAGACGGCATAGAAATGGTTTTGTAAGTTTAGAGATTAACTGCGAATGAACCCCAAGTGGGCTCTTCTAGCTGCAGTGTCCATGGCCCACAGCAGGAGGGCTTCCAGCGAGGCTGCCCAGGGCTGGGAGTCTGGTCCAGGAGTCCCCCGCGGGCTGTAAAATGGGCTCACCAAGTTAAACATGAAGGCACAGGTATGATGTAAGCGTCACATCTGGTAGAAAGTTCACTTTTGACCTAACAAGGCTTTTGGTGGTAAGCTGTGTTGCGTGTACTGGTACAAACCCCTGCTAGTAAATAAAGGCCTGGCTTCCGTTCTCCATTTCAGGATATGGTGACAGTGAGTGGCAGGGTTATTGAGCTTATGTTCTGGACCAGCCTCGTCTTCTCTTTCCACTTTTCTGGGATGCGCCATCTACTCCTCCCAACAACCCTGTCATCACCCCTACTTTATGGAAAGACACTGGGGCTCAGGTGTTGATGCACGTTCCCAGGGACCCACACCAGGGTCCACACGCAGGCTCCTGGCTCTGCTGTGGAGAGCAGAGCCCTTAGCCATGCCTTCCCAGGCACACTCGGAACCGTAGCGCCCGGACAACCTGAGATGCCAGGGGGCAGGGGATGACTGGGATCTGTCTTTCCCTACAACCATGCCCAGTCCATGTCTTGCTGTCAATAAAAATAATTCCAAACAGGGCATCGGAGATTCTGTTTAAGGACATGAGCCTCCCTGTTTCTTCTGGGAGAACATTTTGAAAAGGAAAACAAACACCCCATCCCAGTTAGGTTCAGCACGGTGAGGTGGCAGAACAGCTCTGCTGCTGGGGCTCCTTCTCGAGGCCTGAGGGTGTCCAGGGGCTTTGGAGCCAGGAGAGGGATAGCATGGCTCTGAGGGAGCTTGCAGTGTGACTTCTACCTGGGCCTGCTTCCCCCTCTGTGACTGGGGGCTGGGGTCCTATCTGGTGTCACAGAAGAGCCGAGTCACTCCGGCAGCTCTGAGTCAGGATCTGCATGCTAGTTCTGTCCAAAGCTGGACAGGACTCATGGTCCTCTGTTCAGCTTGTGCACACGGCCTCTCTCCCAACCATTCACCTCTGCTGAGTCATGAAAGCTCAGACAGTGAGTGACCCGGCAGGACTGTGTGCCTTAAAACAGGCGCCAGGGGGCATTTGGTCCTCAAGCTGCAGCTTGCTGCCCCTGCTCTAACTGGCAAATGCCATTAAACTGAATCTACAAAACTGGTGGCTCCAGCCCTGCTTGGATACAGCCACATTTCCCATGTCTCCATGTGAGTGTCCACCTCTGCCCAGCCCCTGTCCTACTAAGTACAGTGGAGGTGTGGGGTACTAGCTGGGGAGGCAGACCCACCTCTAATCGACTATGTTGCACTGAGCCTCACTTTCCCCATCTTTAAAATGGGAATGTTGACGGTGATTTCTTAGAGGTTCCTCCGAGCTCCAAAATGCTCTCAGTTAAGTTAGAAAGGAGATGACATTCTCTTCCCTGGACGTTGCAGTCTTAGATTGTGTTTTTGGTCACCAAGACAAAATGGTTAAGATAATGTTGTGCTGTAATCAGTGCTCCGGGAGGCAGATACCCTCTGGGGTACCCCTAAACCTTCAGGAGCCAAACAAGTAAGGGCAACGTTTGACACTTCCTTGGCCCACACCATGTCGTGAAGGGCACCTTCACCTGCAAGTTCCTGGGTGGTCCCTTTGAAGAGAATGTTAGCCCCTCTCCTGTTCTCCAAGGCAGCCGCCCTTTGCATGGGCTGGCGAGAGGAGCAGTGAGAATACCCAGGGAAAGGGCAAGACCCACTGTTCCTGTTACCTGTCTTTCGCTGTTCCAGGGAAGGTCTGCTGTACTGGCAGGCACCACTTCACTCAAGAAGCCAAGTAAGTTGGGTGCACACAAGCGTCTCGCTCAGCTGGGGCCCTGGGCGCCCACACGGGCTGGCCTCCGGGGCTCGCCCACTGCAGCTGCCAGTTGGCTGGGTGGCTGCCTGTCTCGTCCTCAGACACCCCACCCAGCCTTGGGTGGCCTGGGATGGGATGGGATGGGAGGAGTGCTCCCTGGGAGAGCTGGAAAGGAAACTACATGGTGGGAGCTGCAGTGGCTTCTGTGCTGACTGGGCCTGTCCCACCACCAGTGAACTCGGGCCGTGATTGGCCCTGGGAGCGCTAGTCTCCTGAGTGGAAGCACCGGGAGGTGATTCCTCAGCGATGCCAGGCTCCTGGCGGGTTAGCATACATCCGTGACTCATCAGACTCCCGCACGCACCAGGACCTGTAGAGCGAACGGCATGAGAGACAGTGTTATGAGCTTTCCCAGGCAGCAGGCTACTCGTCACACAGCTGAACTCATTTGATCCACAGCAGCCCTTTGCCATTTTGCAGACAGGAAAACCGAGACTCAGCACTGTTTTCTAAGGCCACCCAGCTGGTTAGAGACAGAGCCAGGTGTCACTGAGTGACTCTGCCTCCCCTGGGCCAGCTGCGGGATGTCTGTGGTGGGGGCCAGGTGTGGACGAGCCCCCACCGGGGGCTGCCATTTCAGGAGCAGGTCTGTGTCTTGCTGTGGGCTGGCCTCCCTCCTCCTTCCCGAAAGCCCTTCGTTGGGGCCATTCCAGGCAGTCCAGGGCTTGGGCCTTGGCCCTCCCCTCAAAGTTGGTGAGCCTGGGTGAGTTACTTCACCTCTCTGAGCCACAATTTTCTTACGCAGAAAACCCACAGCCATAACTGCATTTCCGAGGTGCTGTGCAGGCGGAGTCCGTGGTCTGGAGGAGAGGCATGGACCTCGCCCTCCGTCCAGGCCTTGCTCGAAGCCAGTGCTCTAGAGGTGTCCATTCCCAGTGGCCCCTGAGCCTCGCACCTTGGAGCAGAACGGGCTCAGCTGTGTCTGCAGTTCTCCACAGGATCCTGGCCTGCGGCCCGGCGCTTCTGCTGAGTCTCCAGGTTTAGGGATGGTTCCACCGCACTGCTTGTCCCTGCTCCAGGGGAGCCCGGGGCAGGCAGGGTGACCGACTGTCCTGGTTTGCCCAGGACTGAGGCATTCTTTGGACAGAGCTGTGCACAATGAATGAGTTGACTACCTGGGACAGGCTGCCCCTGGCCAGCAGTGGCTTCCCATAGCTTGTGGGAGCAGTGCTGAAGGTGCACAGTGCTGTCAGGGGCCTGCAGAAATGTTTTAGTTTTGTGTTTTTGTTTTAATGACAAGCCGGGATTATATTCATCCCTAAACCAAGACATTTGTAAACTAGAAATGTGATTGTGTTTTACGGAGAAAGAGGCCTGCAGAGGACAAAGTGCCCCCGGGTGTCACAGTGCTGCTGGGGAGGGCGCTGCCTGGCACCCGGCCCAGCCCTCTGAGGACCGGAGGAAGAGGCTGCCGAGGAGAGGGCGATGGCCGCCAGGGCCCCGCAGGCTTCCCTGAGGTTCCAGCAGTGGAGAGGAGGTGGCGGGTGTGTTTCTGGGCCTGCTCAGCCTAGAACTTCAGGAATTGATGACTGGGGTGGGGCACAGGGAGGTGGGTAACAGGCATGTCAGTGTTGAAAGCGGCTGAGCCCTTCCCAGCGGGCGGGAGATTCTGGGCCTCAGATGCTCCCGTCCTGGCTGCGTGGGGGGCAGGGGGTTCCTGTTTGGAGCCAGGGAGTTGATTTGATCCAGCTGAGGCCAGGGCCCAGCTTGGAGGCTCAGAAGGCATCTGGTCCCCCACCACCGGTGCCCCTCCCTCATCACATGTGTCTCTGAAGCCCAGAGAAGGGAGGCCTGTGGAGGAGGGTGTAGCAGATGTCGCTGCCCCACACTGCGCTGTGCTCTGTCTTTCAGGAGTGGCAGGTGCTGGATGGCCGGTGCTCAGAGCAGCCCTTAGGAGCTGCCGGCCTCCCCTGGAAGGTGGGGAAGAGGGGAACAATCCAGGCTGCATCCTGATACCGCTTGTTTGCGGACGCACAGGCCACACCTGAGCCAGGCGTTGGTGCTCCCGTTGGGACTTTGTGGGAAAGCTTTTCTCAGGCCTGGACGCCTGGAGCTGCCTGGTGGTGCAGGCCGGAGGAGAGCGTGGCCCTGGCTGTGGTGCGCAGCAGCGGGACTGCGCTCCCACATAAGAATGCCGGGAGGTCAGGAGTTGCACAGCCTCAGTCGCCTCATCAGACAGAAGGTGCCGTTCAGGTCAGTGACACTCACCGCCAGGCTGCAGCAAGGTGGCCGCCCGACTCTGGCCTGTGTTTTCCCTCTATCCCAGCCTTCCACTTAATTTTGGATGGAGGCGGGGTATTCAGGACCCAGAAGCTAGGAGAGAAGCTAGGTCTGCATTTCATTATTAATTCTCCGTTGTTTCTGCAGAAGAATCTGGCAGGGTGTGGGGGAGGGAAGAGCTGAAGGGTAGTCTTCTTGGCTCCTTCGCCTTCTCTGCTGAGCATGGCAGCAGCTCTGCATTTCCTCTAAATGTGGCTGCTTCTGTCACCCCACACAGATGGCCTGGCCGGACACCGGGAAAAGGAGAGGTGGGCCTTGGGCCAATCCTGTGGAGAGGTCTGGAAGCGCACAGTGGACACGTTCCTTGTGAGAGGGGACGGAGCTGGGAGGGGTGAGATCTGTCTCTGATGACTTCCTCTGGGAGATGGTGGCTGGGCCACTCCCTGTCGCTTTAAGAGTAAATGGGTTACCAATCGGTGTGGTGCACTGTTCTCTGGGGCCAGCCTGAGCCATGCCAGACGAGGAGAAAATGAGTAAACGGACAACAGAAAAATGGTTACACAGTGCGTATCCACACGCCGCATGCAGCCTTAAGAAGGAAGGGAGTTCTGCACATGCATGTACTTGAGGACCTGGTCACAAAGATATGCTGCTGATGCCACGTCAGTGGGCTGCCCAGCACAGTCAGGTCCACAGACACAGCAAGGAGGGAGCGGCTGTGGGCTGGGAGTTTGGGGAGTCACTGTTGCAGGGTGGGAGGTTGCAGCGCAGGAGGAGGGAAACGGCTCTGGAGATGGGTGGCGAACCCAGCACCGTACTGTGCGTGTCCGTGTCCTTACTGAGCCGTACACTTACAGGTGGCTGAATGGGCAGTTTCATGGCATGTGTATTCACAGCAGCTTACAGAAGATTAAATGGCAGTTGACCCCTCTCTTCCTCTTGACTCCCCTGTGGAGAGTGAAGGCATCAGGTGTTTTATCTCTTATGCCAACAGTATTGATGTTGATAATTGGATTCTTCCACAGAGAAACTAAACTGACTTGGGTAACCGGGACAGAGCGTGTATGCTGGGCCCAGAGCCGAGCCTCACACCCTCTGGCATTTAGGGACCCCTGGGAGTAGCCGAGGCTTCCCCTGGGCCAGCCCCACTCACCTGCGGAACTTTTAGCCAGGTTTCCAGTTGCATCTCTACACATGAATAGATTCCAAAGTTAAACTGACATCTGCAGGAAGCCAGCTACGTGGAAGAGCTGTGCCGTATAGACCGTGGTGAAGTATAGTCCCGGAGAAACGGGATGCCAGGAGAGCTGCAGCGTAAGCGGAAAACAGCCCTCTTGGTGCCTCAGGAAGATCGAGAGCTCATTGCATCCATAAAACAACAGGGTGCTACGGAGTAAGAGTATTCAGAAAATAAAAACCAGCTTTAGGTGAAAAATATGATGGTAGAAATGAAAAGTTTTTTTTAGGATGGAAGGTGATTTTGGAAACCATGGGAAAAAAGAATAAAAAGACAAATAGAAATATGAGAGGAGAGTGAGAAAGCTAGAATATTAATGCAGGTAATTATGTAATTAATGGAAGTTCCAAAAACTGAAAACAGATAAGGGAAAAATATTTAAAAATTAATACAAGAAAATTGCCCATACTAGGACAAAATCCTCACATTAAAATAATCCTCAATGAGTCTAGCACTTTTTTTAAAAATCCCATTTAGTTGTGTTTGTGAAATTTCAGATAACCAAAAATAAAGGGAGGGACACTTCTAAAAATTTCTAGAGAATAGGAAACAAAAACCCAGATGGTCTACAAAGGTGGGAGGATTACCCTGGGCCCCCTCTTCTGCATATCCGGTGAGGAGGCAGGAGGAAGGAGATTAGCAGACTTGGCCTAACTAACCCTCACTCGAGGAGGGACTTTTCCAGTCATGCAGGGAGGATTCAAAACTCTTACCTCCCTCACATCTTTCTTAGACAGTTACTTCAGGGTCCTCTGATACAAAGTAATGTGGTAGATGAAGGAAGGGAAGGGCTGGAACCCCAGCAGGGAGACTAGAGTGGGGTGATGGCAGGGCACAAACTGAGGCAGGTGGGTGTGCGGGGTGAGGGCCCAGGAGCTGGGCAGAGGCACCCGGTCATCAGGACTTCAGGATGAAGGTGTGTCTGGGAGTCGCCAATGAACTGAATTGTGCTCCACATAAATGACTGATAAATTGGAAACACTGAGCTCATACGATCAAAGACTCCAACCATGATGTTTTAATATCCTACCTAATGAAAAAGTAATATGCAGATTTTCCATCACCCCAACACACAAGATGACTGCCCCATGTGGACACAAGATGGCCACCACAAGATGGCCAGCAAGGATGGGCAGTTGAGAAAGACCTGGCCTAAATGGGCAGTTGGACATCCCTCAAGGGGTCCCAGATTGGAGAGGGTGCAGGCTGGGCTGAGGGACACCCCCCCAACCCCGTGCACAAATTTTGTGCACCGGGCCTCTAGTATTCTTTATATAGATCAGACAGCGTCAGAGGAGCTGAAAGTAGAAATTTTAAAGTTAAAAGTAGGTGCCTCCAGAGCACATGTTGTGTGTGTGTGGGACTGTTGCTTTTTATTATAAGTTCCTCTGTGCAATTTTTTAAAAATCATGTGCAGAATTGCTTACATTTCCCCCCCAAAAGCCAAAGAGTCATGAAAATTAAAATGAAACAATGTGAGCATTGCAGTTTGCCAGGGGAACCTTTGGGATGGAGGCGGGAGCCCAGGACAGCGGGATCCGCCAACGAGCCTGTGCAGAAGGCCCGGTTGGGCTGGGCTGTGGGGCCTCCCCAGAAGGAATGTTCAGTGCTCTGTTTCATTTGACTTTTTTGGAAAATAAAAATTAAAAAATACAGCCCGTGGGCTCCAGTGAGATCAGAGCCTAGGGAGACAGTGGCCCCTGCACAGGGAGAGCCTGGCTCGGCTGTCACCGCAGCTCCTGTGCCGGCTCCTCGGATGGCTCCTTGGATGCAGCCCTGCCGGGGCCTTGAGACAGCCCTGGGGGACACATGGGTTTGGCCTGCTCCCTGTCCCTGGGCCTGTCTTGTGCTGAACTAAGCGGAGGGAGAGGCCCCAAGTGATGTCCTCGTACAGTCCCCAGCCTGGGGGGTTTGGGGGGCAATGGGCAGCAGTCCTTGCTGCCTTGGAGATGCTGTGCTCACCTGTGACATGTACACCAGACAGTGTCAGTGAGGGCTGCTGGGTGGGAAGTACACAGGGTGGGCATGGGGGTGATAGGAGTCTCCCCACTGGAAGTCAGGGAAGGCCTCTCAGAGGCGACTTTGAGGGCAGAGAGCTGTGATGGAGTGAGCATTAGGAAGAGGGTTTGCCAAGAACCCCTGTGGGGGTGGGCAGAGCTGAGCAGAGGCCTCTGGGATGTCCAAGGCAGGCTTGTCCGGGTCGGGGTGGGGAGTGGGCACATCACAAGGCACACTGATCAGTTCAAGAGTAGATAAGACTGGGAAGCAGGCTCTGGGCCCAGGACCCCGAGCTCCATGCTGAGAGGAAGAAGCCCCAGGCCCAGAGTGGAAGGGTAGGGCCCTGCAGGGAGTCTTGGCAGCTCTGAGATTTGAGCCCCATCTCTCAAGATCCTGGACAACATTGTCCTGTGTGTGGGTCTCTCCTGCATGGGGGTCTCTCCTGCGTGGGAGGTTTTCCTCTGTGGGGGTCTCTCCTGCGTGGGAGGTTTTCCTCTGTGGGGGGGTCTCCTGCGTGGGGGATCTCTCCTGCGTGGGGGGGGGTTTCCTCTGTGGGGGATCTCTCCTGCGTGGGGGGGGTTTCCTCTGTGGGGGATCTCTCCTGCGTGGAGGGTTTTCCTCTGTGGGGATCTCTCCTGCGTGGGGGGCTCTCCTGCGTGGGGGATCTCTCCTGCGTGGGGGATCTCTCCTGCATGGGGGATCTCTCCTGCATGGGGGGGTTTTCCTCTGTGGGGGATCTCTCCTGCGTGGGGGGGTTTTCCTCTGTGGGGATCTCTCCTGCTTGGGGGGATCTCTCCTGCGTGGGGGATCTCTCCTGCATGGGGGATCTCTCCTGCGTGGGGGGGGTTTTCCTCTGTGGGGGATCTCTCCTGCGTGGGGGGGGTTTTCCTCTGTGGGGGATCTCTCCTGCGTGGAGGGGTTTTCCTCTGTGGGGGGCTCTCCTGCGTGGAGGGGTTTTCCTCTGTGGGGGGCTCTCCTGCGTGGGGGGGTTTCCTCTGTGGGGATCTCTCCTGCGTGGAGGGTTTTCCTCTGTGGGGATCTCTCCTGCGTGGGGGGGTTTTCCTCTGGGGATCTCTCCTGCGTGGGGGGCTCTCCTGCGTGGAAGATTTTCCTCTGTGGGGATCTCTCCTGCATGGGGGAGTTTTCCTCTGTGGGGGATCTCTCCTGCGTGGGGGGGTTTTCCTCTGTGGGGATCTCTCCTGCGTGGGGGATCTCTCCTGCATGGGGGATCTCTCCTGCATGGGGGGGGGGTTTCCTCTGTGGGGATCTCTGCTGCGTGGAGGGTTTTCCTCTGTGGGGATCTCTCCTGCGTGGGGGGCTCTCCTGCGTGGGGGGTTTTCCTCTGTGGGGGGCTCTCCTGCGTGGGGGGGGTTTCCTCTGTGGGGATCTCTCCTGCGTGGGGGGGTTTTCCTCTGTGGGGGATCTCTCCTGCGTGGGGGGGTTTTCCTCTGTGGGGATCTCTCCTGCGTGTAGGGTTTTCCTCTGTGGGGATCTCTCCTGCGTGGGGGGGTTTTCCTCTGTGGGGGATCTCTCCTGCGTAGGGGGCTCTCCTGCGTGGAGGGTTTTCCTCTGTGGGGATCTCTCCTGCGTGGGGGGTTTTCCTCTGTGGGGGATCTCTCCCGCGTGGGGGGCTCTCCTGCGTGGGGGGCTCTCCTGCGTGGGGGGTTTTCTCTGGGGGGTCTCTCCTGTGTAGGGGTCTCTCCTGTGTGGGGGGCTTTCCTGCATGGGGGGATCTCAGTGGCAAACCTCATACTTGGATTTCTGTACGGGATCTGACAGGAGAACAGAGCAGCATGTGCTGGTTGTTCCTGCTCACCCAGACAGATGGGAAGCAGAGATTGGTGCACCCCTTTCCTATGAGGGAGCACCCCCAGGTTGTAGGGCCAGCTCTGTGCTGGACCTAGCTAGGGCCACTTCAGGCCAGCGGAGGTGCTAAAACCCCATCCTGCCCCCCAGCCCAGGGCTGCCACTCACCGCTCAATGGGAGCCAGGGCTCCTGCTAGCACCCAGATGACATGACCCTGGGGACAGTGAAGTCAACACAGGCCTGAGGGATGAGTGCATTTCTGAGGGGTAACCCTGGGAGCCAGTGCCCGTGTGCCAGAGGCAGGGCTGCAGATAAGCAGACAGCAGGGGCAGCTTCTTGGTCTGCAGACACCTGTCCCAGGGCTGAAGCCTCCAATTCCACCATTAGAGGTTCGTTCCTTTGGCTTGGAATACAGAGATCCCATTGAGCACTGACCTTGGAGCTCACGGCACAGAGCAGCGCATTTACCTCGCAGGGCAGCAGGCCTTTGGCCCACCCCCAGAGAGCCTGCCAGCGTTCACCGTGCCTGTGTGTGGGCACAGCCGGTCCCCTCTCGGTGTGTCCCTGGGAAATTGCAAGTGCCTGGCCCTCTCTGTGCCCCTCTTGTCATCCCTCGAGAGGGGCTGGGTGACAACGGGATTGAGGAGCCAGCTCCAAGCTGGCCCTTGGGGTTCGGTGACGTGATGATCTGCATGGCTGTGGCTTTCCGGAGGGGAGGTAAGCCAGGGTTGCAGGATGGCCAGGTGACTCTCAGAGGGACAAAGAAGGTGTGGAGGCTGGGGCTGCCAAGGTCAGGGCATTTGTTTAGGACAGGAGTTTTGAGTTCAGATAGGGATTGAGGCCTAGGGAGGGAAACAGAGAAGGTGTGAGGGTGGGAACAGATGGAGGAAAGAGTCTGTGGCTTCGTTCCACCATCGGGTCTGGTGGAAAACGCCCCTGTAGCCTGGCTCTGGGCCTGGGTGGGGGTTAGGAGGGCAGGCGTGGAACCGCAGCACTGCTTCCTGGCTGTTGATCCTCAGTGCTCTCGTGATCCTCGTTGGGCTTTTGTTTGTCGAAGTGCATTGAGACATAGGCCTTTGTCTCTCAACGAAAACAAAAGACAGGGAAACCTTAAGGTGGCACAGTCATGTTTTTCTACATTCTCCAATCAAAGTTTCCCTTTTGCTTCTCCAAGCGGTTAAAATCAGGAGGGAGAGAAGCATTCTCTGCACATGTGTGCTGAGCCCCTTTCCACATGGCCCCCATGCTTGGGGTCCCCTCCTGGGCCATGTGCTGTCCGCCTCCCCTCCTGGCACCTGTGAGGGGTGCGGGGCTGATGGTCACAGATGTGGCTGGCATGGCTGGGGCCTGGGGTCTGGGGGCAGTTGCACGGTGGTGCAGCTCTGCCATGACAGGGAAGACACACGGGCACTCACTGCCCTTGGTGGGCCCTGGCTGTTCCTGTGTACATATCTGACTACTTCTTCATTCAAGCAGCATTTATTGAGTGCCTGTTTGGGTACCAGGGGATACAGTGGGGAAAAAGACAGACCCTTGCCCTCAGATTGCTCAGTCTGATAGAAGTAAACCAGTCAGATGTGTAGACAGTTATGATGTAGGAAAGTGAGAGCAAAGACAGCCAAAGAGCAGCCGGGGTGGGCAGACCCTGGAGGAAAGGAATACTTCCTGGAGGAGGTGGATCACCACTGGAGTCTCAGGTTAAAAAGGAGTTTGCCAAAGCCTGAAAGCAAAGAGGACAGCAGATATGAGGGTCCAGGCACAGGCCAGTGCCCCTGCAGGCCTGCAGGGATTCTCATCTTTCCAGTCCCCCGAAGGCCCCATCTCCAGGGAGACCTGCCTGCCAGCTTCCACTGGGCCTTCTCTGAGGGATGGAGGCCCCTTCAGAGGGGTTCCTGGGGGTGCTGTTCTCAGTCATGGTCATCGCTGAGTGCAGGATGTCTCCTTCCCACAGCCTGTGACCAACAAATGAAACCACGGGCCCAGGGTGGCCCTGGGAATCCTGCGGGCTGTAGCTGCACTGGCTCGTTTCACGCCACCCCATGTACTTGGTCTCCATTGTTTATGTTCTGAGTTTTTTCAATTTTTATTTTGTTGTTGTTTTTTATTTAATAAATCTTTATTGTTCAGATTACATTGTTGCTCTTTTCCCTCCCATAGCTCCTCCCGGTATCCATCCCATCCTCTGCCCTCACCTCCCCCCCACTGTCCTCATCCATAGGTGTATGCTTTTTGTCCCGTCTCTTCCCACCCCCCACCACACCCCTTTCCCCTGAGAATCGTCAGTCCACTCCCTTTCTATGCCCCGATTTTGTTATATTCACCAGTTTATTCTGTGCAACAGATTTTTAATTCACTTGATTTTTTAGATTCATTTGTTGATAGATGTGTATTTGTTGTCCATAATTTTTATCTTTACCTTTTTCTTCTTCTTCCTCTTCTTAAAGAACACCTTTCAGCATTTCATATAATACTGGTTTGGTGTTGATGAACTCCTTTAGCTTTTTCTTATCTGCGAAGCACTTTATCTGACCTTTAAATCTGAATGATAGCTTTGCTGGGTAGAGTAATCTTGGTTGTAGGTTCTTGTTATTCATCACTTTGAATATTTCTTGCCACTCCCGTCTGGCCTGCATCGTTTCTGTTGAGAAATCAGCTGACAATCGTATGGGTGCTCCCTTGTAGGTAACTAACTGTTTTTCTCTTGCTGCTTTTAATATTCTCTCTTTATCTTTTGCTCTTGGCATTTTAATTATGATATGTCTTGGTGTGGTCCTCTTTGGATTCCTTTTGTTTGGGGTTCGGTGTGCTTCTTGGACTTGTAAGTCTATTTCTTTCACCAGGTGAGGGAAGTTTTCAGTCACTATTTCTCCAAATAGGTTTCCAGTATCTTGCTCTCTATCTTTTTCTGGCATCCCTATAATTTGGATGTTGGTATGCTTGAGGTTGTCCCAGAGGCTCCTTATACTATCTTCAATTTTTTGGACTCTTTCTGCTTCTTGCTTTTCAGGCTTAGTGATTTTTGCTTCTTTGTTTTTCAAATCTTTGACTTGATTCTTGCAGTCCTCTAGTCTGCTTTTGGGTCTCTGTATAATATTTTTTATTTCAGTCAGTGTATGCTTAATTTCTAGTTGGTCCTTTTTCATATCTTCCATAGTCTCGCTCATATCCTTGAGGGACTTGCTCATATCCTCGAAGGTCTCATTAAATTTATCAGCCTTTTTTTAAGAGCCTCTTGAAAAACCTTATAACTGATTTTGAACTCTATGTCCAGTCGTTTTTTTCCCCTCCATTTCTTTCACATGTAATTTGTTACCTTGTCTTTGCATTTTGGCTGCTTTCCTGAGTTGGTCGAGTAGGTTTGTGTGGTAAGTGTCCTCTGGGATACAGTGGCTCAGCCTCCCTAGTTACCTGAGGTGGATACTCTTGATGCACCCCTTTATGGGCTGCACAGTCTTGATGTAGTTAAGCCTAGATTGTTGCTGGTATCACTGGGAGGGGTTGACCTCCAGGCCAATTGGCTGTGTGGATGAGCTGTGTTCAGCCTGGATAGGGCGGAGTCTCCGGGCTGAGCAGGTAGCCCTGGTTTCCGGTCAGCTTCTTCCTAAACAGCTCCTGGGTCTCCGTGCCCCACAGCAATGGCTGCATGCACCTCTGAGAGAAAGCTGCTCGGAGCTCTTCCCGCTGCCGGACAGTCTAGTTTCTCCCCAAATAAGTCTGCACATCCAAAGACCCAAATACTCACCAGAATGGAAAACAAAGCAGTCTGGCGTGTTTGGGTTTTTTTTCGGTTTTTGGTTTTTTTCCCTCCCCAACGTTAGAGCCCTCTCTGATAGCTCACACGCCTTTGCAGCACTCGGGTTTCAGCGGGTTTCCTCCTTACAGTCCAGTTTCACCCCATATTAGTCTGGGTTCCCCGAGACTCGCCCAGACCCGGGGCTCAGTGCAGTGGGATGCCTTTGTCTCCCTCCCAGTTCAAGAAAACCAGCCGGGTTTGCAGCCGCCAGCCCTTTCCATTCACACACAGCTCCGAACCTCTGACTCCGTGCATATCCACAACTCTGTCCTCCTCAGCTCCCTCGAATCTCAGTGTCCTTTTATTTTTCCTTCTGTTTGTGGAATGTCCACTCCGCCAGCCCTCTGGTGGTTCTGAATAATGTCCGTTTTGTCCTTAGTTGAAATTTTGAATTTGCTGTACCGGGCAGCAGTATGGGTATTTACCTATGCTGCCATCTTGGTTGTCCTGAGTTTTTCCATTTTTAACCTGCAATGCATCTGAGGATGAGAAGAGGCTGGGAGGAAGGCAGGTGCCAATTGCCTTTTCCAGTGTCTGCTGTGTGTCTGGTGAGATGGGAGGGGGCCTGGAGTGAACTAAAAGGCTGAGAAGTCCCAGATGATGCTGATGCGGTGAGCCTGGGACCACATGTGGACACTCCCAGCCTAGCCCAGTGCCAGACACTCGAGATCTCTGATCTCTGGGGCTGGGAGAAGCAAGGCTCAGGGTCCACCTGGAGCTAGTTCTCCTCAGGCCGTCAGAGGATGAACCTGACTACCTAACATGAAAGGAAGTTTACTGAGGCCGGGTTTTTAAGGACATAGCACATCAGGAGAGGAAGACATAAAGTCCAGCAGACACGCAACTCGTAGACAAACAGTTCACACCATTGGGAAGGTCCCCAGGAATGAGGGGTACACAGCGCTCCTTGAGGGGGCAGGTGCCTGGGCTCACGTAGGGCCCTCAGCTCCAACTGCCCTGGCGCGGTTCCCAGCCTGCTCTGCGAGGTGGTTCTTGTCCTCAGCCTTATCTTCAGAGCCAGTGGAACTGGTCATGGTCACACTCGTTACCTAAATGGTCTGTGCAGCTGGGTCATGGTCAGCACACGTCCAGGTGAGGCCCGTGGCTCAGTGCTCCCACATTTACAGAATGGGCGGGGGTTGGGGTGAAAGGCCACCTCAAAGCACCCTCTTCTCATCACTAAGGATATTCTTAGGGTTTAGAACCTGTCCCCAAGGTGTGGGGTTCCCAAAGGGATTTTCCCAAAGGCAGTACCCCGCGATGGGCTGGGGCCTCCCAGGAAGATTGACGTGACAACGCACTGTGAGCTAATGGCCCTGTGGTTCCAGGCACTGCTCTGTTTACATGCATCTGCTTATGTAATCCTCCCCAAAGCCCTAGAAAATGGCCTCATGATCTTCATTAGACAGTTGAAGAAATGGAGACCAGAGGGTTGTGTGACTGGCCTGGGGCCCCACGGCAGTGAAGTGGCTCCAGGCTTCCCACCCTGGCTGTCTGTCCAGACTCCGCCCTCACCCGGTGCGAGGCCGCCTCTTTGTGCTAAGGCAAGCATACCTTCTATTGAGATCATTAAGAAAGCAAGGTCCATTATTCACAAGACCAGCCACCGTTCATACATCGCTGACTTTGAGCTGCATTTTCTCAGGTCCTCTTGATAATACCAGGGCGCTGTGCTTGTCTCCACTTTACAGAGGGGAAAGTTGAGTTTGGGGCGGTGGGTTACTTACAAAGTGCTGCAACTTAAATGCAACCCTGGGCTGCTGACTCCACTCCTGCCTGAGTTCTCCCTGCCACCCATCCAGCCTGTTTTCTGCCACTTTAGGCTGAGCTGCTCTAAGAACGCCCTCCTCCTCTTCCTGTTCTTGGAGCTCCTCTCATTGTATCGCCCACAAGTGTTTGGAGGCATGGGATGCCTGCCTCAAAAGTCTCAGGTGGACTCTAATGCCCGCCCCGGTGGCTGCCTCCTGTCAGAATCGTAGTTGTGGCCCAGCTCATCTCCCGCTGTTGTGCCTGCCCAGCTTCTTCCCACTGGGCTCCAGGTGAAGATTTGGGCAGCCATGCCAGGCCAATTTTAGAAGGTTGCTCCTAGGCCCAGAGGCAGGATGGCCCTTGGGGTGTAAGGTGGGCCAGGAAGGGATTTGGAAGATCAGGGGCCTCATTCTAAAATGGACCTCCTTCCTTCCCCCATGTTTCTCCTGCCCTTAGATTGGCCACTGTCTGAGGGGACTGGCCCAGCTTCCCATGGGATATTCCCACAGCACCAAGAACCCCCAAGGCCCCTGAGCTCTGGGCTACTGCAGTCCTGAGCCCCGTGTCATTGCACCTCCTGTCCCCTGTTCCCTGTTACTGTGCAGATCAGTGTTTCCCCAGGTGTTTCTGTAGGCCGTCTCTGCATTTCTCAGGGGCATCAGAAGAAGCCGTGTGTGGCTGGAATGGGGATAAAAAAACAGACGGGTCCAGAATGGGCAACTTGGACCGTTGGCAGACTTGGCTCATTTTCAGGCTCTGAAGGAACAAGCTGTTTTTTATTTGAACTGAGGCCAGGGGCCCTTTGATTTATATTGAGGTGGAAGCTGCCTGGGCAGGCAGAGATAATCAAGGTGTGAGCTGGGGGCCTGCTGAAGACAGGATGGGAAAGGCTGCGAGGAAAAGCGCATCCCTCCGTGCCTTTTGGCTGTGCTAGTCTGCAGACCAGTGCATGACTTCATGAGATACTCCAACCTATGTAGGGCTATGAATCTAGTCCTTGAAGCCATTGACGGTCCTCTGGGGGCACCTACAAAAGACCTGGGAGTTCTGAGCTGGATGGCTGTGGAGGAGAGGAAAGAGAAGAATAAGGTAGGGATGAGCAGTGGAGACAGAGAGAAGAAGAAATGCCCTGACTATAGACCTTCTGTCCTCCCATCCTTCCACCACCCACACATCCACACACCCATCCCCCTACCGATCCTTCCACCACACACTCACACACCCATCCCCCAACCCATCCATCCACCCACACACCCATCCCCCAACCCATCCATCCACCCACACACCCATTCCCCTACCCACCCATCCACCCATCCACCCACACTTGCACCCATCCCCCTACCGATCCTTCCACCACACCCACACACCCATCCCCCTACCCATCCATCCACCCACACACCCATTCTCCTACCCACCCATCCATCCATCCATCCACCCACACACCCATCCCCCAACCCATCCATCCACCCACACACCCATTCCCCTACCCACCCATCCACCCATCCACCCACACTTGCACCCATCCCCCTACCGATCCTTCCACCACACCCACACACCCATCCTCCTACCCATCCATCCACCCACACACCCATCCCCCCACCCATCCATCCACCCACCCACACTTCCACACACCCATCCCCCAACCCATCCATCCACCCACACATCTATTCCCCTACCCACCCATCCATCCATCCACCCACGCTTACACACATCCATCTCCCTACCGATCCTTCCACCACACACCCACACACCCATCCCCCTACCCATCCATCCACCCACACACCCATTCTCCTACCCACCCATCCACCCACACTTACACACACCCATTGCCCTACCCACCTATCCATCCATCCACCCACACACCCACACACCCATCCCCCAACCCACCCATCCACCCACACATCCACACACCCATCCCCCAACCCATCCATCCACCCACACATCCACACACCCATTCCCCTACCCACCCATCCATCTATCCACCCACATTTCCATACACCAATCCCCCTAACCATTCTTCCACCTACACACCTACACATCCATTCCCCTACCCATCCATACACCCATCCATCCATACACCCACCAATCGACCCAGCCTCCCATTCATTCACCCATCCATCAATTCGTCCTATTCACCCATCTGTCCCCCACCTACACATTTTTCATTGACCACTACTATGTTCTAGCCCTTTCCACCCAGGTCCCACTTTCTAAGTGTAGTCTCCAGTAAGCCAACACCTCCTCACAGTTTTCTGATTTCTTTTTGCATTCACAGCCTGATCATGACCCTTGGCCCTTGTAAACCCTCCTTGCCATTTGCTTATACTTCTACTTGTTTCTCTTTGTGACCCACTCAGATTGTTAGGCCCTTTACTCGGTCATGTTGCTTCTCATCATTTGCAACTCTTAAAGCTCTCCTTGAGGAGTTGCTTTAAGCACCTATGGTGGGTTGAGATTGGGATTGACTGGCATCTGTCTAGAATGGTTGATGGGGAAGGGAGTTCACACTGGTGAGCACCTGTCAAGTTCCCCGGGTGGGTAGGGGAGTGGGCATCAGTACAGAGTTTGGTGCTATAGAAAGAGCCCATGTTTTGGAGCCAGGCAAGGGCGGAATCGAGACCTGGGACTGGTGACTTTGGATAAGTCACTTAATCTCCTGAGGTTCAGTGTCCTTACTTGTCAAGAAACAAGATATAAACAAACCTGTGCTGTTGCATATGCATGCAGACACTGCTCGTGGTCCTGGCACCTGGTTGGTGGGTGCTGCCTCCTCCCCCACACCATGTCTCCAGATTCAGAGACTCCTTAAGGCCTCCTGTGACAGCCCCGTTCTGCACCCTGTGGAGTTGAAATGGACCGAGTCCTAAGGGCACAGGACCCCTGGGTCAGGATCAAGCAGTGGACATTGGTACCCTCTGACTTCTGCCTACTGCACTCTAGGCCCCACCCTTGTCTGATCACATCCCTCTACATTCGCTCTTGGGCCTTGTAATTCCGCCCCCACACCACCACCACCGGGTGGGACTGGCAGAGAGAAGCTGCAGAGCTGCTGGAGGCCAGGCCCGATGCTCTGAGTCAGCTGATGCCTTGCTATGTGGGCTCTCAGACTCGGGCCCTCTGTGCAGCCCAATGGCCAGTGGGTTGGTTCACGATACCTGGGAAGTGGCAGAGGTGAGTTGGGAGTGAGAAGGCACTAAAAGGTGATAGCGGGAGGCTCAGCTCTAGGGAAGGCACACAGTGCCAGGGGCACAGGCACTTAATCGTCTGAATTCCCTCTGCCCCCTCCCCACTCGGTTTATTACCTATTAAATAATTATCTCATTTGGAAAGTGTTTCTTAATGTAGGGCAGGCTCCACCCTGAGGCACAGGTTTTGCAATGGATTGTCTCCTGTGTGTTCCAGGCTCGGGTAGGACTGGAGCGTGCTTGCCCGTCTGTGCCTCTGCACCAGGCTCAGGCTTGAGCCAGGCTCTGCCAAGGCACAGCCGAGTGGGGTGTCGACTCCCCGCACCGCAGGATGGCCTGGCTGATGGCTTCATTGCAGGGATGTACTTGTCAGTCTTTTGAAGGGCATTCCTCCAGGATGGGCCTCCCAAGTACCTGGCATTTCCTGAGACCAAACATCTGGCAGCTTCAGAGATGGGAGGAGCCTTTGTCCTTTTTATAGGTGAAGCCACTCAGGCCTGGAGGTGTCAGGGGTTGGTTGTGAAAGCAGAAGCCCAGGCCCCCTGCCTGAGAGCACTCTGGCTTACTCCATCCTTCCTTTGTCTTGGAATGTCATTGGCACCTAAATATGGCCCTTTCACTCCACTAGGAAGGGGCTACTTCCTGAAACCAGAGCCAGGACACTGCACTGGATGAATGAACGAGTGATGAATGAGGCAGCTAAGCCTCACAACAATCCCATAGATTATCCCCTTTTCTTGTTACTAAGAAGTTATACATACTTTTCAGAACCTGTGTGAACAATAATGAAGCACATACAGAAATGCAGCCCTCCTCCCCATCCCACCCCAACCCAACCCCTCTGCTCCAAGCGGTCATTGCAGAGGCCAGGCAGGCACACGCGCTCCCCAGCTGCCGTGTGGAGGGCTGACTGGGTGGACCAGTGAGATGTGGTCAGCATTTCTAGGGTCCTCCAGACAGGAGGTGGTAATAAAGGACCAAGGCCGTGTCCAGGCTCATCTGATCCATAGCTGAGAGCGAGGTTGAGGCAAGGCTTTGGTCCCGTGTGAACGCTGGCACTTCATGTCCCCCCTTGCGTGGTCTGGATCCTGTTACTGCATAACAGGCCGGTCTTCTTTGCTCCGCCTTCATGTGGTCCTTGGAAATTCACTCTTGAGCGCTGGCCCAGGCCCTGGAGCTGCCTGTGCCCAGTATCCTTTAGAGAAGCTCCGAGTCTCCCTCAGGCCAGGCCCACTGTCAGGACTCTGGGGGCGGAACTCGTCAGTGGTCACATTACCTGACGTGATCAGGAGGCGCTCTGGAGAAGTGCCCAGCATGCAGGATGAATGATCAGGGATGAATGTGGAGGAGCTGGGGTGGGCATTTTGGCAGCTGTCCTGGTGGGTTAAGGATGTGTGAGAGCCTACAAAACTGGCTTACCTTGGGGGAGGGTCCTGTGCAAGGGGCGAACCCGGGCAGGGCTCATGGTGGGAACTGGCCTGCTCCTTTGCTACTAGGGCATTGGCGAGGGTTCTGGAGCAGTGGAGGGTGGCACAGGTGCCAGACATGGGGATGAGAAAGGCATTAGGCTCCGTCACTCAGTTCCTGAGGCCCCAGATGAAATGCTCTTCCTCCAGTCTTACAGGGGTTGGCGTTCCTACCTTCAGGACTGACTTGAAAAATCCACGCTGATTCATTATGGCCCCAAGGCAATGCCCACAGGCAGGAGTGTCTATGATGTGCTGGTGATGACACTGATGGAAATGACAGTGACCAAGGCTGTGTGCTGGATTTCTGGGCTCTTAAAGTCTTGGACCACCAAGACCAAGGCCCCCAGGAATTACAGCTGTCATTTATTGTGCCACGATAGTGTGATGGGCCATAAGTTAAAGCTTGGAATTCATCTTCTGTGCACGGGGGCTTAGTCATCCATGGTGATGGCTCCTTATGGCCTCATCGCCACACACCCCGTGAGTGATGGGGCCTGAATGCCGTCCAGAGCTGCCTGTGTCCCCCGACCCCGTCTTTCCAGGCTCCAAGGCTGGACATAAGGCTTGTGTGTACAGATGCCGAAGTGCGTGTAAAACACAGAATGGACGGCCAGCCTCAGAAGCAGGCTGGGGGGGCGGTGCTTACTGGGGGTGCCTCTGGGGCTTTCTCCTGGTCCTAGTCACCTTGTGATTCAGCTCTAAGTGAGAGGAGCTGAGAGGGGGTCCCAGTGCCAGGCCTCCGGCTTCGGCCACCACCCTGTAGCCACCCAGGCTCCTGTCCAGTCCTTTCGCTCACCTATATGCTTTTTAAGACAAAAAGACAGTCAAGTGGTTCAGTTCCCAAGTCTGGCCAGACCTCAGCCCCTTGGGGACACAGACATGGTGGCTTTCCAATGCCGTGGCAGGATTGGCTCTCACCCCTGCCACTCTGCTGCCTCACTGACCTTGGGGGACCTGGGCCAGCTGAGCTCGGCCCCTTTCTTAATGGGGATGAAAAAGGCATAATCCGTGGGCCCTGCATTGCCCACTCTGCAAAGGTAGTTGTCACTCACTAGCCTGTCCACCCCACAGACTGATCGCTATGGGCACACAGAGGAACTGCAGAAGGATTGTGTCTTCGGCCCAACAGCTCAAAGGATTTCAAGGAGATGATCGCTTGTCATTTTTTATTAATGTGCGAGTGCCTGATTCATTATACATCTGAGGGGTGAGCCACCCCGCTGGGGAGGAGGATGCGGAGACGTGTGTCTGCCATAGAAGGCGTGATGTGGCCCCATGTGCACATCTTTTCTTCCTCCTCCTCCCTGAAGTAAACAAGGAAAGGTGCCCGCAAGGCTCTAGTGAGCAGCTGGGATGTGGCTCAGGGGAGGTGGCCCAGGGGCCGAATGCTCTCAACCCTGCACTGCAGTGCTTAGGGAGTTGGCTGTGGCTGCTCTTCCTCTTCCCTGCACAGTTTCTTGCTCACCCCTGTGCCTTGGGGAGTGAGCAGGGGGAAGCCAGGCTCCCCAGTGTGGGACTCCAGGTGAAGGGAAGTCACAGAGTGGTCTGTGCAGGAGGCCTCCGAGGTGACCTAGAATGAACTTCGGGGGAGCTCTGACCCCAAAGGCATTTACTAAATGTCTGTGGAATGAACAAATGCCTACATAGTGGATTCCTCCTGACAGAAGGGCATGATTTACGTGCCCCTCTGATAGTGGGTGCTGGGCCTTGTGCAGGCTGCTGGGGACCAGGCAGTCCTCACTCTCTGTCCTGCCACCGGGCTGGCTGTGGGATTTCAGGCACCCCAGTTTCCTCACCAGTGTGCTGAGCAGTGTCTGCCCATCTGCCTCCCCCATGGGGTGACCTGGCAAGAGCTGAGGGACCCAAAAGCCCTTTGCAGCTGAGATGGGCCCACCTTGAGCACTTCCCATGCAGGTGCACTAGCCAAGGGTCCCTTGCCTGGAAGGTGGGGTTCAGCTCTTGTGTTTTCAGATCTTTAAGGAGCTACACACTATCTTATTCATCATGGCTTCACTGGTGCCTGTGCTGAGCAGTTACCCCACAATTCTGGGTGAGTGCGGGGTTTCTAACAACCTAGATGAAGTGTGAGGCTGGCCCTGGCTCAGAGAGGTCAGCAGTCGCAGGCCCCATTGGGCTCTGAGACACATGGTAGATTGTGCTCTTTGGAGGCATGAAGTTGTAGCCTATGTCTCTCCTCTCCTCCCCACAGAGGAAAGAGAGGATGCCTGGCCTCTAAGTTGCCTGCGGTATGAACTGTGGGAGAGCTTCCCGAGGCAGATGGCTGGTCACCCCATGGCTGGCTGTCCACTTGTGCCTGCTTCTAGCTGTTCACCAGTGAGCCATGGGTGTTAACAGTATCTGCCTCTTGGGTGATAAGGCGATGGGAGTCCCACCAGAGAGCCTTCGACCTTATTACAGACTAAAGGCGCGGTGCATGAAATTCGTTCCCGGGGTTGCGGGGGGCAGGGCGGCAGTGTCCCTTAGCCCAGCCTGCACCCTCTCCAATCTGGGACCCCTTGAGGGATGTCAGACATCCCTCTCACAATTTAGGACTGCTGGCTCCCAACTGCTCACCTGCCTGCCTTCCTAATTGCCCCTAACTGTTTCTGCCAGCCAGCCTGATCACCTCCTAACCACTCCCCTGTCAGCCTGATTGATGCCTAACTGCTCCCCTGCCATCCTGTTTGCCCCTAAATACCTTCCCCTGGGGCCTGGTCACCCCTAACTTCCCTCCCCTGAAGGCCTGGTCACTCCTAACTGCCCTTTCCTCTGAAGGCCTAGGTCCCCCAAAACTGCCCTCCCCTGCAGGCTTGATCACCCCCAACTTCCCTCCCTTGCAGGCCTGGTCCCTCCCAACTGCCCTCCCCTGCTGGCCATCTTGTGGTTGCCACTTGTGTCCACATGGGGGCAGTCATCTTTGACCATATGGGGGCAGCCATATTGTATATTGGAATGACAGCCAATTTGCATATTACTCTTTTATTAAATAGGATAGAGGCCTGGTGCATGGGTGGAGACCAGCTTGTTTCCCCTGAAGTGTGTTCTGGATCAGGGTGGGGGTTCTCTTGGAACGTGGGGTGGCCTGGGCGAGGGACCTGTGTTGGTTTGCAGGCCGGCCGCGCCCCCCAACAACCCAAGCAGAGGCCCTGGTATCTGGTATTTATTTATCTTCTATAATTGAAACTTTGTAGCCTTAAGTGGAGGCCAAGGCAGGCCAGGGCAAGCAGAAAGCTTGGCTTCCTCCATTGCTGGGGAAACCTAAGCCTCCTGCTCTCTCCATGGCTGCAACCATCTTGGTTGGTTTAATTTGCATACTCACTCCTGATTGGCTAGTGGGCATGGCTTATGGGTGTAGCGGAGGTATGGTCAATTTGCACATTACTCTTTTTTTAAATATTTTTTTGGAGTATAACTTAGATTTAATAGTAGTACATATTTTTTCCTCCCCCGCCACTATCCTCCCCCCAGACTCCCCTACCCCCCAGCACATGTCCCCACCTGACCCCCCACCCTAATGTCTTTCATTCATTGGTTATGCTCATATGCATGCATACAAGTCCTTCAGTTGACCTCCCCCAGCACCTGCCCCCCCACCCTCCCCAGCCTTCCCCTGTAACTTGACAGCCTGTTCAATGCCTCCCTGCCTCTATATCAGTCACTCTCCCCTGTTTCTTTTCTTCAAAAATATCTTGCCTCTGCATTCTAGAAATAAATGTATAAGAACAAAAAATGTTTGACTCAGTTTCAATGTCCAACTGTTCTGAGTCCCAGTTTCAATGTCAAATAGTTCTTTATGTGTACATGTCAGCAATGGTACCCCGAGATATGTGATCAGTACCGGGATCCCGCCAGCAGCCGAGGGGATCCCAAGGCAGGTGCTGGACGTGGAGGCCATGGGGGCATAGACTACAAAGGAGACAGAACTGAACCTCACATCACCCTGTTTGGCCCCAGAGGATGGCTGGTTAGCCAGAGGCGGGTAAGATTCCTCAGGGAAGGAACAACCTAAGACAGGCACAATCACAGAGGGGCCAACAGGAGAGAACTAAAAGGTCAACAGAGGTGGGGCACAGACCCTCACCCACAAACCTTGCAGAGGCCTGAACTCTCACCCCTCCTGAGGGAGGTCTCTTGGCCCCATGGCTGCTTCGCCTCCCACATACAGCTCAGATCAGGACCCAGGTTGCAGACAGAGACTCAGCCAGCAATAGCTGCTCTATATCTAAATTCAGTCTAGTACCAGGAATGCTCAGGACCTACTCAAGAATGCAAATAATCCTTTCCACTAATATTTACAGGGTAAACTAAGATTTTTGCTTGAGTATTAAAATTGACAGTAAAATAGTAATCAAGTTTTCAGATTAATTTAAATTGGCCAAGTGAAATAAGTGAATACTCAAGAAAATTTAAGTGTACTGGACAAAAAGCTGTTCCTAAGACATTAACTAAAATATCTATTAGTAGTTCATCTCACTGTAAAATTGCCTAACATCCAAAGAACATAAAGCTGTCATATTTGTGTGCATATTACTCTTTTTATTAGATTAGATGAGGGTCTCTTCCTGTCTCAGGCCAGCAGGCCATGGGCGAAGACTGGGTGCCTGTGGAGGGTTGATAGGGGCTGTGTAAGACTCTGGGAGCACAAGGTGTGCTTTGCAGTCCCCTGAGAGCTGTCACAGGTCATTCTCCTCCCCCGCCCAGCCTGCCATGGCTCCCACTAGCTCCTACCCTGATCCCGGCCCAGTGCCGCTCCCCCTCACCCTGAGACTACACAGCCCTGGCTATGCAAAGCCATCTCTGCTTTTATGAGCTTCTGCTTTGCTTCAGGAATACACAAGTCTCTGTCTGTCTCAATCAAATGCTCAATGGCTTTAGTCTGCTTAATTACTACCATTATATTTTTAAGATAAAAGTTTTCACTGCAACTATGCACCAGCTTAGCCACATTGTGGGTTACCTGGGCAGTTGCAGGCTCACCTGGAAACCTACCTGGTTCTGTATGGGAAAGGTGTACTTGAGTTCCAAATCATTGATTTGCAAAATGCTGAACTTTAAGAACAGGCTCATTTGTAAGTGGGGACAGCCTGCATTCAGAATAAAATACAGGGTCTGCTGCAATACGTCCCTTGGAGGCACACAGAAGCCAGTAGGCCCAATCTGGGAGGCCATGCTCAGAGAACCTGGAGTTAGGAGGGCCCAGCAGGGCCAGGGCAGGAGAGAGGGTGCGTGCCAGGCCTGCAGGCACATTAGGGCAACGAAAAGGCCAGTTTGGAGGTGACTGGAAATTAGACAGGTGTCCCAGGGTGATCACTGGATTTGGATGTCATTTACTAGGCCATGGTGGAGCCAGGGTTGTAGGGTGTGGAGAAGGGGTGTCGGGTAAGAGCCTGTTGGAGGGGGCTCCGTGAGAGGAGAGTGGGAATGGGAGGCCAGTTGGTGGGCTGCCAGGGTCCTTCTATCCAGGAGCTGCTTCTGGGGTGGACACGGCCCTGGTAGGCGGGGAGAGGAGTTGCCACTATGGTTTTGTTGCCAGCCTGTGTCTATTTTCACCGCTCCTTCTGGCACAGGTTAGCCTGGGCCAGCACAGCTCAAAGCAATCATTTGCGCCTGTGGGTGCTGCCCTGTGCGACCCGGTGTGTCTGAATGTGAGAACAGGGGACTGGGCTTCCCGGTGGTCTTCACCCTCTCTAACCGAGAAGGTCATTAGACTAGCATGGCACTTGCTCCCTCTGGGTCACTTGTAAGTCACAGAGGGAGTTTCTCTAAAGCCCCCTACACCATGGCTGCCTGTGGAAGGCCTAAACAGGGTCAGGTGGGAGCGGCTGCCTCTGGAGGCAGCTGTGGGCCCCAGGAAGCAGCCATTTCTGCGTGCCAGCCAGCGTTGGCGTTGGCCAGGGGCAGGCTCCTCCATCTCAGCGCTGGCTGCCTCCTGGGCCGAGCGTTCCCTGAGGAGACCCAGGGCAAGGAAGGGTGAAGACATCGGGACTGCCACCTCACTGCTGTCTGGGAGCAGTGTGACGTGGTGTTGGGCGGTGGGGAAGGTTGGAAGAAGGCAGCTTGAGCTCCTAGAATGCTTGGAAGTGTGGTTGTGGTGCCTGCAGAGGTCCCAGAATGGCCCCATGCCCTGAGCTGAGAAGAATCTCACTAGTTGAGCTCCCAGCAGGCAACCGGCTGGGAGGCCAGTTCTTAACTGTGCGGATTAGCCCTACCCCTGCCCCAGCCCCACCCCACCAGCACCCCAGCTGGAAGGATCAGGATTCTGAACTGCAGGAGCTCCATGGCATCCTCACCCCCAGGGAGGAGGTGTCTATTCTGAGAGGCGGTTCCAGCAGGACAGGGACGGAGGCTCTATTCTGCCAGCCTCCCTGATTTTGCGTTCCCTGAGGCTGAGGCAAAGTGGGGGTCGCTTCCTTTGTTTGCTTTCTATGGGCTTTGTGGTGCCATCTGAGCAGTGCCACCCAGGAGGGGTCTGCTTTTTCTTTTTGCTGACCAAGAGGTTTGAGGATGAGCTCTGCGTTATTGACTGAGACAACCCGCTGACCCTTTGCAACTCCGTGAGCGTGTCTGGTTTGGCCATCTCTTCTCCTCCTGGCCCAGGAAGTGGCATTGACTTTGTCCAGGGCCCCTGCTTGGAGGGTGGTGGCAGTGTCAGGCCTGGGGAGGGCTGGCCAGGGCTCAGAGCTGGGCTCCGCTCATGTAGTCCCTTTTGGGTTTGGGGCCTTGCTGTGGGCTCCACACATGGCATGTGGGGGTGGGTAAGGGCTGTGTGGGATCAGCAGGCCTGGCAGACCTCACCCAGAAGATCCACAAGCCACAGGGATCTGTGAGCCGCAAACGGAAGGTTCCAAACTTCCATCTGATGGGAACTCCGCTCCCAGGACATGCCACGGCTCCCTCCCTGTGAAAGGGAAAGGAACAGGACGGGTAGACAGTGGTTCTCCCACAGTCTGAAAAGGATCCCACATTCAAAAATCTGAAACTCTCAGCGAGATTTCAGCAGGCTGGGGTGGGGTCCAAATGTCCTGGCTCTGAATGTCCCTGAGGAGTGAGTGGCAGAGGGCCAGAGGGCCTTCCAGAGGAGCGGACAGTGGGCTGGAGGCCAGTCACCCTCCCACCTGGGTCTCATTTTCCCCTCCTTACCCAACAAGTCTCTGGTCCAGATGGCCCCTAAGATCCCACCCAGCTCGCTCTCCCTCTCTTGGGGTTGCAGAGCTGTGAGCTTGAGGCACCAGGCTACCCAAGCTCGGGCCTTTCCCTGTACCGCCTCTGACCTTGGAGGACAAGCCTGGGGCCTCTCCCAGCAGGAAAGGTTCACGGGGCTCCCAGCCTGGGAATGGCACCTGGCCACTGGAGCATACCCCAGCAGCACCGGATCCCTCAAGTCAAGCCAGCCTGTGCTCCTAAACCCTCCCCGCCATAAATCATCCCTACAGCTCGCCTCCCTCCCAGTGGCCACTGATGTTCCCTCCTGCCACTCCATCCAGGGGGTCCAGCTGAGGCCTCTGGCGAGGCAGTGCCCTCCCAGCCCATTGCCCCTCCAGGCGGCATCCCTTCTCCCTCCTGGTCATTGGGGTAAGTTAAAGGAGAAAGGCATCTTTTCTGCAACTCAAGTGGCAACCAGGAGGCTGTGCCTGCCCACACGGCCACATCTGCTGCTTTCTTCCTCTTCCCTGTATGTGGCTGAGAGCTTGGAACCCGGAGAGGAAGCAGCACAAAGCAGGGGCCCTGGTGGGAAGGGGTGGAGGAGGGGGCGTGAGAGGGAGCAGAGCTGGGCCAATGAGGACTAGAGAGGAGGAGAGAGAGACAGAGGAGGTGGGGGGCAGGAGAGGAGGCCCTGAAGAGAAAGCAGTGAGAAAAAAGTTCAGAGATTCCAGCTGCCAGGGAGGAGGTGGTAGGAAAATTAACATCCTCAAGCCTAGGATTTCTCTCCTGCTCCCAGTTCCCAAGCCCCTCAAACTCTGGGTGCTGCTGGAACTTTGAACCAGGAGTGTCTTCTGAGATCTGGCAAAGCTGAGCTTCTGAGGCTCCATCTTCACCACTCCGATTCCCGTTGGCCCAGCAGCCAGGACTCCAGGCGGGATCTTTATTGTCTGCTGAGCTGAGCAGCTCTGAGCCACTTAGAAAACCATGTGTGTAACGCTGAGCTTCCCTGGGGAAGACGCTGTTTGTGCATGAGGAATAAATAAATTTGGGGAAAGTTGAGTTTAGGAGAGAAGGAAACAAAGTCGTATTCAAAAAGAATGTTCTAGAGGCTCAGCAAAGTCTACAAGACACTTTCATCATTCCTTTTTTTAAAAAAAAATATTTTCATTGATTTCAGATAGAGGAAGGGAGAGGAAGAGTCAGAGGCAGAAACATCCATGATGAGAGAGAACCATTGATGAGCTGCCTCCTGCACGCCCCACCCTGGGGATGAAGCCTGCAACCCGGGCCTGTGCCCGGCCAGGAATCGGTCATGGCCTCCTGGTTCTTAAGTTGATGCTCAGCCACTGAGCCCGCCGGCCAGGCGTTACCTTCCTTTTCTTGTCGACTGTCCCTTCTTTGGGCTGAAAGCACCCGGGAAAGAGGACCCCAAGGGTCCTGACGGTGGGGCGAGGGGCGGGTTGCTGCTGCAACACCTGCCACCTGCTCCCTGTCACAGAGGAACCCCCCTCAGGGACTCATAGGCAGCCCCTGGCCTTGTTTGAGCTGTCTCCTGGGACGTGTATTTTCCCCTTTGTCCGTTGGAAACAAAGTTAGGGAAGAAGGTGAGGTCTTCCTGGTGGCTACCTTTGGGGAAGTGGTGACAGCAGTGGTATCCGATCAGCGTGGCAGTGCCCAGCAGGAGGGGCCGGGAGCCGGCAAGCTGTAGGGAAGCAGTGGCTGCAGCAGAAGAGACCCTTCCGTGTGACAGGCAGGCAGAGCCCAACATGCTCACATGTCTTAGGACCAGCGTGTCCGCAGCCCCCGGGGGAAGGAGCTCGTGGGGTTAGAGGAAATCCACTGCCCCTGGGACGAGAGCCCGCGGTGACAGAGGAGCTGCCTGACGTAGGAGGCCGTGAAGTGGGGCCCAATCCTCGGAGCAGTGGGAAGGACAAGGCGACAGGTGGCTGTGTGGGGACATCCCTCTAGTTGCCCTGTTGAGATAGGACCGGAGGGATAAGAGCAGACAGCCACAGACTGGCCGATGGGAGAGGTGAGAGTGGCCTGGCTGGAGGGGGCGCAGGCAGGGGAGGTCCCTCCTCTGTCTAGCTGGGGGAGCCTGGGAGGACGTGGTCAGGGCTGGCCCTGGGTGACGGTGCCCAGCGTTTGAGTACAGAGTGCCATTTGGTGTAATGGACACAGCTCAATCTTGGCCATTTGTGTTTTGTTTGTTTGTTTGTTTGTTTTTAACAAATCATGATCCCCACCTTCCAAACAATTTAGTTCTTTTTTCTAGCCGACCCCATCACAAACTTTCGAAGCATGAAATGAATTTCCCTGGCCCCCGCCAATAGGATCCTTTCCTAGATAATGGATTTTATGAAATGGCTATAATCCTCCCAAGTAATGAGTGAAAGCTACACTCTCCAGTTGGGCCCTGCATTCCTCTTCCTGATTTATGACATATTGGTTAAAATAGTAAACTGATAGCATTGCGAAATGGTCATCAATCACCAGGCAGTGCCTCTTACCCCATAGGAAGGTTTCTGGAAGCTCGATGCTGGAGCCAGCAGAGGAGCAGCTCGGCATCGGAGGGCAGAAGGCGCGGTGAGGTCCGGCCTGTGCTTGGTGTTTGCAGTCAGGAGTGGAGTGGCTCAGGAAGGAAGGAGACTCAAGCCACCTCGTTCTCAACGCTCAAGGGGCACCTCTCCCCCGCCCCCAGGGCACATGGCTCTCTCCACTTGCTTTAGTATTGTGTTCTCTTTCTGGACAGTTTTGGATAATTTTCCAGATCATACGACATGTATGTTGGGCTATAATGCATAATATGACTTTTAGAGCAAAGTCTATGGACAGTGTGAGTGGGATCTGTGTCTGAGCTGGGCTTGGAGTGCAAGGCCACTGCAGTGGTGGTGCTGGAGGGGCTGACATCCGTGGGGAAGAACTGGATTCAGCACTGTTTTCGCAGAATTGCCTCTGTCTCAGTGAGAGATGTCGTGGCTATAGATTACTTGTATCGACTGACGGAATGGAGGGGAACTCGAGTGACTGTGAGTAGTGAGTCCTGTGAGGGCAGCGGTTTGCCCCGGGGCTCAGAGGGAATTGGTGAAAGTGATTTGCAATGAGGACACTAAAACTTGGACTTCACAGGCAGCATTGACCCCCACCTATGCCAGCTCAGCCATCATTGGAGGGCAGGTGTAGGTCGACAGCTTTGATACCTGTGGCGAGAGTGTGGGTGCCTCTGCCCCTCCAGCAACTCACCTGCTGAGCTGACCCACTGACCCTTGGCTCCAACAAGTGGCCGTGCCACGGGCCAGCTCCAATCCCAGCTCCAAGTCCAGATCCTGCTGGAGAGCGGCCCCGGTCCCGGGAGGAGCCCGGAGCCTGCCCCCCAGGGCGAGGGTCCGATTACTGTCCTGCCGTCGCAGGCGTGTGGTTGCCCATAGGTCATACAGCTGCCTTGACCTCATCTTCCTCCTCTGTGTCCTCTGCTGTGGAATCCAGCGGGCACAGGGATGCAGCAGTAGCTCCCCCCTGCCCACCTCTCAGGGTGAGTGAGGAGCCAGGGCCACCTGGGAACGCCAAGTCTGACAAGAGGTGGATGGAAAGGCAGGGGCTGCCTGGGATTTTGTACACAGTTGTCAACCCCTGCCCTTGAGGCCAGGATTCCCAGACTGAGGAAGCCAGATCTGGGACTTGGAGACGTGGATTGGAAAACATGAGGCTGGGCTGCAGCAGTCACGAACTAGCAGGAGAACAGGCAGTCCTTCCTTAGCCTGCCTCTTCCAGACCAGGCCACGGGCTCAACACCACCTCGGGCAGCCCGTGCACCCAGGGCCCTTCAGAGCCTTCCTTATCCCGAAGTCGTGGCTTTCTTCTCAAAGATGGCGTGCCCTGCATTGGGCTGGGTGTACGGGTGTGTCCTGAGTGTTCGCTCTGGGATGCACAGGGAGTGATCTGGCTCCTCGGCAATGGGCGCTATTTTGCCTTCCGGATCCTGGCAGAGTCTGGGGCCGGGCGGGCCGCACACACCCAGGCTACCCCCACGGTCCTCCCTGTTGCCTCTCTGTGCTGACTCCCACTAGGATGGAAACTTTTCTCCTTGTGTACCTGGGCTGTCAGAAGGTGAGTGCTAATCACGGCCGATCATGCTCCTATAGGTGTAGGTTTGCAAAGGACATCTTTTGTTCTTGTTAGAGTAGCTAACCTCTAAATCTATTTAATACCCCTTTCCTGGTTGTCCATCATTATGACACATGATTTTCCAAAGGATTTACTATTAGTTAGCAGCACAAGGCTTTCTCCCTGGGGTAGCAGCTACTTGCAGTGAAGAAAATGCATGTTCAATGTAGCAATTTGTCTTTTTTTATATATTATAAGAGTAAATGAGTTATTGTTGGAAACTTCAATATTATTGCAAATTAGGTGCTGCACATGGAGCTGAGCCCATTTATTATGTTTCTCGACTCCCACAGCAAGCACACCAACCCATCCAGCCCTTCCCAGGGCCTGCGCGGGGGGACACACAGGGTCTGGCCACGGCATCACACTGTGCCACAGGCAGAGGGATGGGAAGCCGCCTGCGCAGGCAGGACGGGGGGCACAAACTTTGTCCTTGTGCCCGGCGGTCAGTGGTGGCGGCTGATGGCTGGGGTTCTCAGGCTGCAGGTGGCAGCAGCTGTGTGACCACAGGCTGTCACATTCCTTTCCCCCATGATCTGTTCCATGCCCACATTGTGGTCCAGGAGTTGAGGCTGGAGATCTGTGCCCAGCTTAGCTCCTCAACCATGACCTCATGTCCCGGGTGCTGGCAGTCCCAGCCACAGGCCAGGTTGGCTTCTGATTTGGAGTGAGCCTAAGAGAGGGTTGGCGTCTGGGCCCCATTGAGGTTCTGTCTGTCAGTCACCTGCCAGTCCAGGGGTGGGCATGGGATGCAGGATGCATATAAGAGGGTTGGGTTCTTATTCACCAGGGATGAGATGGCATCCATATGGTAGAGTGAGTGGGCCGTGTGTGGTCAGTGCCAGGGAGGGATGGGCAGAGGCCTTGGTATACAGCCACTCCCCGAGACCCCGGGCCTGCAGGGAAGGCCACCTGGTTTAATGCTCAGGGACACAGGCTTCTGGTGATTGAGCAATCCAGGTTTTGTGTCACCTCCTGTTTGCAAGGCCGTGGACAAGGTGCTCAGCCTTGCCCTGACCTGCAGCCTTCAGTTTCTCTCCTGTAAAATGGGGCAGATAATCCACAGGTATCATGGGATTAAATGAGCCACATCCCTGAAGCACACAGCACAGTGCCGACTCTCTCTTCCTCTCCCTCCTCAGCCTCTCTCTGCCATCATCTGCCTCTCTCTGTTTGACAAAAATGAGGTCATTGTCTCTGCTCCTGGTAACCTTTCCTCCTGCCCCCTTAAGCCCTATATCATGGAGGTTCTGCAGCTGCAGCTCTCAAACCTTTTAGTCTCAGGAACTCCCTCACATGCTTAGCACTTCTTGAGAGACCTGATGTTTTTGGAGGCATTATATCTGTTGATATATTTACCATTTTAGAATTTGTAACTGTGAAACTTAAAAGATATTTTAAACTCATTTAAAAGTAATAGTAATAAACCTACTGCATGTTAATGAAAATAAACCACTTTTTAAAATATATTTTTTAAACAAAACAATCAGGAGACTGGCATTGCTGGGCTCTGGCCCCTTCCGCCTGCCCCGGCAGAAGGCAGCCCTCGCAGGCCTTTCTCGTCGGTCTGCTCCTCGGACCCTGAGGCCACTGGACACTCGGGAGAGAACAGGAGTGAAAAGACAAACCGCCTCTGAGTTTACAGACAGCTTTGACTTTCTGGATCCCACAAAAGGATGCTGGGATCTCAGGGTCCTTTTTAATGACTAGGGTGTGTTTCTGACCGTCCTGCGGGATGCGGAGCCCTGAGTGCCCCTCCAGGGCCAGCGGCTCACTGAGTCCCTCATCTGAGCACGCGAGCCAGCCTCCCCTCCCATTGTGTGCACGGAAGCCACACACAGTCTCGCTTGTTTGCAGTGTGTGATCGTTTTTGCGCCTCCTCACAGGCACTGTGGGGGGAGCCCTGGGGATTTGTCCAGGTCACACCGACCACTGTGCTCAGGGAGCTGTTGACCACAAGCTCTGGGGAGCCCGTTGCTGCAGACTATGACCACTGGGGAAGCACCAGAACCCAGCTATCCTCATTTCGGAGGCTCCCAGCCCTGCTGTGACAGCACCCATGCCTCCTTCCCAGAGCCGCCCGTCTGGCCACCAGAGCTGGTTCGTGAGAGCCGCTGTTTGCCTTGACTTTGGCCCAACTTCTCGACTGGCTGGCCAGCTCTTTTCAAAACTTGGCTGGGTGTTTCAAAACTTTATTTTTTTTCCAAAGACAAAAATTCCTGGGCCTGCAGCAAGGGAAAAAAATGTTATGATCATAACCGTAAGAGCCAATTGCCAAAGTGGAATAGTGAGCGTTTGGAAACACCAAAAGTCATCAGACCCCGCACGGCTCCCGGCAGGAGAAAGGCTCATGGTGGGTAGAGACCGAAGTCCCTGACGTGTGTGCGTGTGCGTGTGCGTGTGTGTATGTGTGTGTGTGTCCCTGACGTGTGTGCCGCGCGGCTTGCTGACTTCCCCCTGCGTCAGCGTTTGGGGAAAGACGGATGTGAGGGAAGCGGCCTCGCTCCTGACTGTGAGCGCCCACGTTGAACATCTGCAGTGACATCGATCATCTGTGACCTGTAGCATTTGTACTTGTTGTTTATGTCTCTGCTGCATTGTTTTCTCGGGGCTGAAATATAGCACACTAATGAGGTGTCTCTGCTCAGGAGGGCGCGGCGGCTCCGAAAGACGCCTCAGCAGCTGACCAGTTTGTCAGCAGTTGCACACGGTGGCAGCTGCAGTCTCTGTGAAGGAGTGGAGATGTTGGGAGAAGCGCAGCTGGGAGCTGGGGCTTCGGTGCCCGGGAAGGAAGGCTGGGCCTGGAGGTGACTATCCAGGCATATTTGTTTCTAGGACTGGGCCCTGGGCCAGTCATCACTCAGTGGATTGTGGCTCAGTGGTGACAGGCAGTCCCGGGTGTGGGTCCCAACTTCCCCACGTTCAGTCTTAAGCTCTGCTCTGGAACCGTGTCCTCATGAAGTGGGAGGTAACACCGCTGTGGCAGGTGTTAATGAGGTTTGGCAGTGGCCTGGGGTCGGTGCTAGGTAAATGGCTGCATGGGTGCTAAGTGCATGCAGGCTGCCCTCCTATGCTGGGACCTGGGGACAGGCACACAGCGCCCTGTCAGCACACAGTGTGTGAGCAGAGTGGAGGCCAATGCACCATGTCACCTGCCTACAAGCCCTGACAGACCCAGTGTGGGCCCAGGAGCCAGGAGAAGTGGACCAACGCTCTGAGAAATGAGCTCAGGCTAGTGTCTTAGCGGGGGAGCCATCCCCTGGGCGGGAGGGGCGGAGACTCAGAGATGGGCACACAGGGGGAAGGAGCTAAAGGAGTAAAGTGCTTTGGTGGAGACCTGGGTTTGGGCCAGTGGACAAGAGGCTGGGCTTGGGAGGAATTTGAAACAGGTTTCTAAGAGAGCATTTTCCTGACTAGAAGCGATGAGATAGATGCAGCATGTCCCGCTTGTAGCAGCGTCAGCAATCCTGACAGCTGTCCCTAGGGTAGCCAGGCCGTTGGTGGGTACCTCTTGTCCATTCCTCACACTGCCCAGCCCTACAGCAGGTGTGCGGTCCCCTGTCAGTCCTGTGCCGTCAGTCATGATCCAACTTCTATGAGTATCCTAATGAATTCTCCAAGGGGAGGATAAAATGCACACGGAGGAGAAAACCCGAAAGAGCCAAGACTGTTTGTAGGCAAGGACGATGGTGGGACAGGAAGTCTGCCTTGCCAGGACTGCACTATAATCTAAAGCTGTATCGGTGACAGCAGAGCCTCGGGCAGAGGGCAGAGCCCAGGGAGAGGGGGCCCATCTGGGAGCTAGTTTGCAGCAGGATGGGTGTTCACATTGGTAGAGAAGGGTGGACAGCTCAGTAGGCATCATTAAGACAGTGGGTTATAGGGACAAAAAATTAAATCCATGCCTCATCTCTTTACGAACATAAATTGAAAGTGGATTCAAGAACTGAACTTTTAAAAATACAACTTAGGAAAGGGGACTGATTCACCCGGCACTTGGACAGCTTTGGGGAGCCTTATACCAGTCCCCAATGTGAAAGCTGCCAGGAAGAGCTACAAACACTATACCACAGCACAACCACATGCTCTCTTCTGACCTTTTTATTATGAAAATTTTAAACTATTCGACAGAGGTTGTTGGCAGCCTCTGCCTCGTCTGGTTTTGATGCATCTCAAAGTGGATGGAAGACATCAGGAAAAGTGTAAATTTTTCTTTGAAAAAGACGCCGTCAACTCAATGAAGACCGTGACAGGCTGGGTGGTGGCATCTTTTCCCCACATGTAACAGCTGAAGAGCTGATCTTGGCGAGACAAAGAAAAAGAATGTCCGGTTTTTGACAATTGGATAAAATATATGAATAGTCAATGAATAGAAGGAGAATTACAAATGTAATTTAAACATAAGGAAAAAACCCTCAACTTTATTAGTCCTCGGGGAATGTACATCAGACTGGCAAAGATGCAAAAGTCAACTCATGTTAAACGAAGGCCAGGAGCAGTGGGAACGGCTGCAGGGCATTTGGCAGCACAGAACACATATTTAGAAGCCCCAGAGCCAGCAATGACCCTTCTCCGTCTCTCACTGGGGGAGCCAGCAATGACCCTTCTCCGTCTCTCACTGGGGGAGCCAGCAATGACCCTTCTCCGTCTCTTGGGCCGGCTGCACTTGGGCCAGATAAGGCATGCGCAGAAAGGTCCCTTCTAGCATTGTTAATAACATAAAAATTGCAAACAATTTAAACAGTCCAGCGGCAACTAAAAATGAGTTAGATCTGTTCATTCTGAAATGGGGTGACCTCTAGGAAACTTGTTAAATGAAACATGAATTACTTGTGCATTAAAGAGTACAGAGACTCATAAAAATAAGAACCAACATTCATTGGGTCTTCGCTGTTCCAGGCTTTCTCTCTCTTTTGTCGCTAGTCTTCCGACTAAATCTATGCGGTACTATTATTCCCATTTTACAGATGAGAAGAGTGAGGTGAGGCTTGCTAGTATTCCATCCAAACTCTATCTGCCTCCAAAGCTGTTGCTCTTTCTGTAACACAATTGCTTTGTCCAGACACGAGAAAATGCTATTTGCACATAGTAATTGCTCAGGAAACGTAATTCTTCCCCAACCCCAGTTCTGAGACATTGTGATTCATTTAGACAGTATATCTAAAAGAATCTACAGGTGCAGATGAGACAAACCATTTGTGGCAAACTCGAAGAAGGCAGGGTAAATGTCAGGGCAGTGTCCTGCGAAGCGGGGGTGTTCCTGGGGCTGCAGGTCCTTCCTCGGGGTGGCTGCCAGTGATCGGATGCTCTCCTGCCTGTGCAAGAGCAGCGCTTCTCCTTTAGGAATCGGGCTCCTTAGGGCAGTGCAGCGGAAGGCCACCCTCCCCAGTGTCCTGCTGCGCATGCTCTAACCTGAGGGGTCACCCGAGCACTGAAGCGGGGCAGAGCCACGTGTCCCCCGAAGTTTGCTAGTGCAGCCCACTGCAAAGATCCGTGAGGTCAAATCTCAGCTGTAGTTCCTAGGTTTTTCCCTTTTGTTTCCATTGCCTAAAGAAACAGATCCCCAAAATATTGCTAAGGTGTATGGGTATATTCTCTTCTAAGAGTCTTATGGTTTCTGGTCTAACTTTTAGATCTTTTATACATTTTGAGTTTATTTTTGTATATGGTGTAAGAAAGTGGTCCAGGTTCGTGTTTTGCATGTCCAGTTTTTTGCCAACACCATTTATTGAAGAGACTGTGTTTACCCTGGTGTATATTTTTGTCCCTGTGTTGTACATGATGGACCGTATAGGCGAGGGTTTATTCCTGGGCTCTCTATTCTGTTCCAGTGATCTGTGTCTGTGTTGATGCCAGTCTCCTGCTGTTTGGATTACCAGAGCGTTATAGTGTAGTTTTGACACAGATAGCGTGATTCCTCCAACTTTGTTCTGCTCTCTCAAGACTGCTGAGGCTATTCAGAGTACATTTTAGGATTATTTGCTCTAGTTCTATGAAAAATACTATTGGTATTTTGATAGGGATTGCATTGAATCTGTAGTGGGACATTTTAATGATATTTATTCTTCCTATCCATGAGCATGTTATAATTGTCCATAGATAGATGATTGGCTATGTGTACATATATACAGTAGAATATTGCTTAACCATAAAAAAGAATAAAATCTTACCATTTGTGACAACATATGTGGACCTAGAGGGTTTATGTTAATGAAATAAGTTAGACAGTTATTTGTGGATCTAAAACACAAAATAAATAAACAAACAAAACAGGAACAAACACATTTACAAAGTGATGGTCTCTAGATGGGAGGGGGTTGGGGGAAATGGGCGATAAAAGTGAAGGGATTCAGAAGTATAAATTGCCATTTTTAGAAACAGTCATGGGATGTCAAGTACAGCCTAGGGGATATGGTCAATAATACTGTAATAACTATGTGTGGAGCCGGGTTGGTGCTAGACTTACTGGGGGGATCAATTTTTAAGGTATATAAATGTCTAATCACTATGTTATACGCCTGAAATGGATATAATAGTTTGCCAACAGTAATTGGAAAATAAAGTTTTTTAAATCTCATCTGCAAAGATACATGAGATCAAATCTCATCAGAAAGACATTTTAAAATTCCTTCATGTGATTTAAATATTCTCGGATGAAATGAGATTGGGTGACAGGTGGGAGGGAGCTGTCTTCTGCCGATTTGCTGGGGCTGCGGGATAGGTGAGGGACATGGTGGCTACATGGACGCGGTGGTGCCTTCTCTGGGTGGCCTTTCTCCATGGGCCTGTGTGCATGGGCCAGCAGGGAGGCACAAGGCTCCCCTGACCCTGCTGAGCAGGCTCTGGAGGCACCTGAGGACAGTCGGGGACGGCCTGTGTCAGGCAGTCACCAGACTCCTAGCCAGGCAGAGAAGGCTTATGCTTCAGGGCCCTGTTTGCCTGCCCCCTTCCATGGCCTTGGCTTAATTGTAGATTCATTATTGGGTATTTTTTCTCTTAAAGAGCCCCATGGAACCTGGACCTGTCATTCACACAGTGGGCAGCAGTGTGTTGGAGGGCAAGAGGTCTGAGAAAGCCTGCTGTGCATGGTGTATGGCTGGGAGGGGGTGGCCATGCTTGGCCTTGGGTCTTCAGGGGCTGCATCTGCCCGAGGCTTGACCATGGTGTCTCCTAATGTGACCATGTGGCTGCTTTCCCATCAGGCCCAGAGCAGAAGGCTTGCTCCTGGTCACTCCGGCCCTGTGCAGGACTCTGCTGGCCACTTGCCCTCCAACCATGTCAGTCTGAATTTCCTGAAACCAGGCTGCAGGCCCAGGGGACACATCCTGTGTCACTTATTGGTGTCTGCAGGGCCTCATGCAGATCTTAAGAAAGTTTTTAAATAAACTATTTTGATGAGGTATAAAATTGACCATGCATCCTTCAAAAATTAGAATATAACACTCATACAGTAAGGTGCACACATCTTAAATGTACAGATTGGTGAAGTTTTATTGTTTGAACACACATATTTAACCAGCAGGCAGATTAAGAAACAGACCGTGGCCAGCATTCCTGAGCCCTGCGCGTCCACTCCCTGTCCCCTCCCCCAACAGGCACACTCTGCCTCCAATGGTGCCGCTTGACTTTCCTTTTCTACAGCATTGGGGTCGTGCAGTGGGTGCACTTTTGCATCTAGCTTCTGTCTTATTTTGGGGGGATTTGTTCATGTTGTTACATGTGGTGGTGGTGTGTTCATTCTCATTGTCAAATAGTCTTTATTCCCTGTTTGTGAATGTGGCACAATATACTGACCTGTCCCCACGTGGCGGCCCCTGGAGCGGGCGGTACTGCCGGGGAACGTCCGTGCAGGCTGGTGGGAGCGTGTGTGCATTCCTCCGGCGCGTACCTGGAGTGAGGCCGCGGGCCTGAGGCATGCACGCGGTCAGCTCTACTCAATGCTGCCAGTTGTCTACAGTCCCATACCCATCTCCCTGTTTTAATACTGGAATTTGCTATCAAAAGGCCACTTGTTTATTTTTAAAAAATTCTTCTACGTTAACATTTAAGAAAAACTGTTCAGGTTGAGACCGGCACACTGCACTGTTGCCTGAGCCTGGGTTCCTGATGGGAAATGAAAGAATTGTGAACTCGGAAAAACAGACCTTGGGGAAAAGTTGCTTCCCCGCTGACTAGCCTGTTTGTTCTGCCTTCAGCCACAGATACTCGCTGTAGCCTCTCCCTCCAGCGGCGGGGCAGGAGAGAGACAGCACCCTCTCCCCTTCTGATGTTCCAGTCAAACGTATTAGTTACTTTTTATGGCTAATAATGGCCTAACCGATGAAGACCATTGCTTTATGCAAATAATTAGGCTCAAGGAAAGCTGCATAAGCAGAATCATGGTGTCGTAAAGCCACGTTATAGTGTGTAAGACTGGCCGCATGAGGGAATGTGTAAATCAATTAATGCCTGTCTATGGAAGGAGACCGTGTGAACTCACTAAAGTGATATTTATCAAGAATTTTAATGAGTACAATTTAACAACCAAAAGCAGAATAAAGAATTACATACACTATAGGAACCGTATTTTTAAAACTCGTGTTCCATAGCTGAAAGAAAAGAACAAACTTGTTTTAATTTTTCTGGCTCTAAAAGTCTTTCTCCCCCTGGAAGCCCTCTGAGCTTTCCCCTTCTACTCAGTCTGCCCCCCACCCCACCCCAGCACCCACACAGGCCTGGGTGCAGCTTTGGAAGCAGGTGTGTGTGTGTGTGTGTGTGTGTGTGTGTGTGTGTGTGTGTCCATGGGTCTGGCACTATCACTCCCAGAGCTCAGTGGCGGGTCTGATCCTTGCCCAGCAAGGACAGGGTCTTCACTTTCTACAGTTCTGATGCCTCTCGCGCCCAGCCATGCTTTCCCACAGCGGCTTTTCCCCCGTTCTTTCTTTTTTGAGCCAGCACTGCCCAGCCTGGAGCAATGGGGAAATGGAAAAGGACCTTGTATTAGGGAGACTTAATGGAAAAAGACGAGTGTCAGAAAGGGCTGGAGGGTCAGCTGCAGCCTGGCGTAGGAGGCTGTGATGTGGAGGGGGGTGGCTCAGGTCAGGCTGGCATTCTCGCTCTGGGGCAGACAAGAGAGATGGTAGGGGGCTGTTGCAGGCTCTCCCTGGGTGGGAGACAAGGGACCCAGCAGTGTGAGGGAAGAGTCAGCAGGCTGGCAGGAGAAGGGCTGCATGGACCATGGAGGGCTCCTGGCCAGGTGCTGGCTTAGAGGCGCACATCCACCAGTCCGCCCTGGCTGCAGCCGGACACCTGGAGGTGACTAGGCTGCAGTCACGTAACGACCAGCTGTCACCCCCAGTCACCCATGATCACTACTCAGGAGTGTGTGGACCAAGACTAGCAGGTTCCAATCCAGTGTGTCCCCTGTTTGCATGAGTTGCTCTAATGGGGATTTTACCCACTCTGCCGTGTCTGGGCACATTCAGGCAGCTGAGTGAATAAATACTATTTTCTTCAGCATCAGGTGGGGCTCCGGCAGTGGCTGTGTCCCAGCTCTAGGACTTTAAATGCCTGTTAAGATGCCTCCGTGGAGAAATGGTGTTCATCTCTGTCTGTCTGTACCCTGTGCTGGAGACCAGGGGAGGGACGCACGGGGCTTCCCGCACGGGGCCTGCACAACATCCAGCGGGGTGGCCGGCAGTGTGTGTTTGCTTTCTCCCTACGCCCCATTGGGCTCTTACAGGGAAGGAAAGGGTTCTTCAAGGACCTGAGTGTGAGGAATGGGAAAGCAGGACCTGTTTCTGTCTGCAGACAGGCATGCTCTGTGCTCACCAGCTTGGGGTCCTCTGCCCGCTGCCTGGGTCCTCACTGTGTTTTACATGAATTTCTAGCACCAGCCACAGGGGTTTTTCTGGTTGGGAACTTTAGTTAGAGAATTGTGCAATCTTCATTGCTTTTCACTCAGATTTAAAGCCAGGGGACTGATGAATGGTCCCCCATTTTTTCCAGCCTAGGCAGGGCCAACCTATGGAAGTCCAGGCGCGTGGATTTTATCCTGCCTATCTGACATCCCCTCCCACTGCACCTCTGCTCCTCCTTCCCACCCTCAGACTCTAGCCCTCCTCCCTCCCCGATCTGGCCCCAGCTCTGCCCTCAGGAGGGGAAAACAGGTCACATTCGTGGTTATACACACACACACACACACACACACACACACACACACACACCTTGTTTTGCCCACTAGGAAGCAAAGCTGTGGTCTCTCTGTCTGAGCCCTGGAACACCCAGATAGCAGCCAGAAGACAGAAAAAGCAGGTAGGAACTGAGTTGTGACAATTGAAATATTTGCATATGAGATATTATAAAAAGCTAAATTATATCTTGAGCACAATTTGATTTGTGCTGGTTTTGAAAATGTGGGTATGTGAGGTGACGCTGAGCTCACTTTGGTATTGTTTTCTCTGTCCTTGTCCACAGGACCCAGTCCTGCTTCTGCTGCTCCCCATGGACGGGAGCGAGCGCTTCTACCCCAGGGAGCAAAACAGAAAATTAGTCTCTCTTTTTAGCCCACCTGAAAAGCTACCTGTGTTTCCATGGTAACATGACCTCTCAGAGCCTCGGTTTCTGCATCTGTAAAATGGGGGTGAGGCACTAACCTTACAGGATGTTCAGCAGCAGTATCTGAGCAGGTCCATGTGTTGGGTGCATAGAGGTCCCAGCTAGTGTTGTCACTTTCTCTCTAAAGACCTTGAATGTGATGCCTTCTGATGCCTCGGGAAAGGCAGCTCGAATCCGGAGCTGCTGGGCCTGTTCCCCAGTGCCCTGTCCAAGTTCCCCGTGCCACACCCAGAGTGCCGAGGTTGGGACGTGTCCAGCCGAGGAAGTCCCAGCCCTCTTTCCTTCTCCAGGGCCCCTGGGATGGGGGGTGGGGGCAGTGGGATGGAGGGTTGAGGGGAAGACTGGAGGGAGGGCAAATGGAGCTGGCTGCACAGCTATGTGGCATGGCCAGAGAACAGGGAGCTCCCAGGGACTCAGCCTCCAAAGTCAGCTTGCAGTGGCAGGCCCTTGGGACAGAATGTGACAAGGGACCAGTGAAGCCTGCAGGAGGATCCCAGACATACTCGTGACCCAGGACAGGGAAGAGGAGATGCAGCTTGAGAACTGAGCAGATCAGCCCACATCAGGGCTCACCTAACTGAGTTTGCAGCCAGTCTCTGGACGAATGTGCTGCCTATGGTTTCACCCTGGGGAGCCCCGGGCACTAGAAGGAGGGAGGTGGAACCCTGGACTTAGTCCAGGAGCCGCAGCTTCAGAGGAGTCCAGAGTGGGGGGAGGGCAGGCAGGGGCGGCATCGCAGGCCCTGAGCTCTCTTGGAGGTCTGCCTCCAGGACCACACCCCAGGGAAGGGGATGGGGTGCAGGGCAGAGGGCCCCCAGTTTGGAGGCCCACCTGTGGAATGCAGGGGTCCCTGATGTCCCGGGCACCCTATGAACTTGGGCAGTGTGGCCACAGCGGGGAAGAGCGAGCCAGAGAGCGGGCAAAGAGCCCTGGGTCCCAAGCACGGAGGCCTGACTGGCTGTCTCTCTATGGTCCGTCCGTGTCAGACAGTGGCCCCCACTGCCTCCCACCATATGGGCCCCACTGCCTCCCACCACGTGACCCCCACTGCCTCCCACCACGTGGCCCCCACTGCCTCCCACCACGTGACCCCCACTGCCTCCCACCACGTGGCCCCCACTGCCTCCCACCACGTGGGCCCTGCTGACTTTCTTTGCTTTTGCTCTAGACCTTTCTTGCCTCCAGAATGGAGCCGCCAGCCCAGCCTTACTCCTAGTCTCACACCTGATCCGAGTGGGTCTTCCTTTCTCCATTTTCCTTTTTCCAAGTCAGGCGTATTAATATATACTTTTCTTATTGTAAAATTTACCCTTTTGAGATATACAGTTCCATAAATATTAACACCTATATGCAGTCGTGTAGCCACTACGAATATACAAGATAAATATAGGCCAGTTCCCTCTCCCCTAGATGTTCATCCTGCCCTTCGCAGTCTCTCCCACCCCACCACAGCCCCCAGCAACCTCTGTTATTTTTTTGTTCCTATGATTTTGCCTTCTCCAGAATACCACATAAATGGCCTCATTAAAGTATGTTTGGCTGGGAGTTCTGGGGGAGAAAGGGGCGGTGCCTGCAGTCCCTGCACAGGGCCAGCCTTGGTTTGTTCCTGCTCGAATGGAAAAGGCCACGCTCCCAGGAGGCCTAGAGGCAGACGGCCTGGGCCGCCAGCGGCAAAGGAAGTTGTGCGGTTGGCAGGGGTTTGCTGAGCACTTGCTACATTAACTCCTTAGATCTCACAACCCTCCGGGAGGAGAGGCATCATTGCGATCCCATTTAGCAGATCCAGGAGATGGGCTCATTACTAAACCTCTGAGGTTTAGTAATTCACTACGGGTGCACAGTTGAGAGTTGAGCTCAGTTCTGTTATCTTCACCATTTTGTGCAGTTTTGGGGCTGTCTTGGACAGATGGCAGGTGTGCCCTCGCTCCTAGTGGGTGGTAGGGTAGAAGAGGGCCCCTAGACCTGTGTCTCCAGTCCTTGTCTCTCAAGGGGGCTCTGTTCCAGGGAAAACATTCTGTGCTTGGAGCCTCACTAGGAGAGGCGTATGTGAGGCATGATTTGTAGGAACAGGTCGCACTGAGGTACGAGGGCCACGAGCACTTCCCTCAGGCAGCTCAGTGCTGGGCTCACAGCCAATCATCACAAGTACTCCTGAGCAGGATAACCCTACTGCCACCCCTTCCTGGGCCCACCTGGTGGGAGGGGGAAGCAGGGACCCAGATGTGTGGATGCTGGAATGGACAGACAAGCCAACAGAGGCCCCACTGTACATGCTGGCCAGGGGAGGGCTCAGGTAAAGGACAGCATCGCAGTCCTGGGACCAAGTCCCTCTAAACCTTATGGGTAATGAGTTTTTCATCCCCTAGGTAATAGGAGACACCAAAAATGAGGACATTACTTAGTGAGTCCCTCACCTCCCTGGCCCCATTCAGCAGACTCGGAGAAGGACATTGCCCAGCCTCAAACCGTATGTGGATTTAATGGGGCTTCCAGCTAAACCTTCCATCAAGTTTACGGCTCTGCCTGTCTCCTGACCTTCCCCCTCTCACATTCTCTTCGGGAATGAAGCTGTGTGCAGGCTGTGAGGTGTCACTTCCCCCACTTTGGAGATATACAGCTGTGGGCTGTGGTTGAGATGGTGGATTTAATCAGGCTGGTCTCGTTCACCCACCCTGAAGCCAGTTGACATTAGCACAGCCATCAGGGTCCATCTGGAGTGGGCAGCAGTCAGCAGTGCTTACCCTGCTAGCCACATGCTCAGGCCCAAACTCTGCCCCAACTCCCTGCTGGAGTGAAGCCAGATGTCTGCTCACCCACCAGGCCAGAGGGAGGGGTCCCTGAACCCCCCGCATTACTGCTGTCAGCCTGGCACTGGCTGCGCCTCGACTCCCTCTGTCCATGTCTGGCTCTCCTCCTGGGGGAAAGCCTCTTCTCTGAGTGCCACTCCCACCTCTCTGACCATCTAAATCTGACTGCCCTTCCAGGTCCAGCCTAAGGTCACCACTTCCAGGAAGCTATCCCTGATTTCCCTCTCCCCAGCAGGATAGGTCTTCTCTAGGAATGGTAAGGACACCAGGAGGAAAACCCACAGGCACTGCCCTGTGGCGCCTACTGCCTGTGAGAGTTTGCAGCCCCAAGTGGATTGTGGACCTGAGGGCAAGCCAGTCTGTGTCTGTTTGCTGCTGAGCCTGCCTCTGAAGTCACCTGTTATTGTGGATCCTGTCATAGTCATTGCCACAGGGCCATGCTGTCAGACCCCTGCCCCGAGAGTGAGGATGTGGTCACACTGCCAGCCCCACTGGGCTTTGTGGGGCAGGCTAGCTCCCAGACAGCCCCTCACAGCCAGGGTGCCGCCTCAGTGTCTGGTTCTAGAAGCACTGGTCCCGTGGGTGGCATGCCTATGCCTGTCTGCTCTAGCCTCAGGCACGCGGGCCAGGCCTTTCCAACCCTCCTGCTCCTCTCCTGCCCCTCGGCTGGGCAGGCGGCACCTCCTGCTCCTCTGCCTTCTCTTTGCGGGGAGCATATGGTCTCGTGCTCCTTCCTCCGGCCCACGTGTGTCTCACCAGCCGCTTCAGGGCTGTGGGGGAGCCACAGCGGCAGACAGGTCCCACCCCCAAGCACGGGGGGTGGCTGTTGGCACAGGGGGTTTAGCAGGTGGGCAGTGACTCAGGCTTGAGGTCTCCAGGGATGATTAACAATACAATTGTCTACGCTTAGAAGTCGAGGGCCTCTGGACTCTTGAGTTGGAGGAGGAAGAATGAAGCAGCACCAGACTTCACCGGATCAGTGAGGAAGGGGCCTCAGGTGCGGGTCAGCGTTGTCAGCGTTGAAGTCATCGTTGTTGTCACGTAGGACCACAAGCTAATACCATAAACTTGCTTCTCTCCCTCTGTGGCTCTAAGACCAGGAAGCGGGACACCACTCCTCTTTATCGGCGCCTGTAGCTGCCAGAACTCGTTGTACCATCAGCTTGTGCTCCTCACACCGACCTCAGGAGGAAGGAATTCCTGGTCCCGTTTTGCCAGAGGGTTTATGACGGAGAGTGCAGGGGTCAGACCTGCATGCCGGAAGGCTCTGGGATTCCTGGGCCTGGAGGGCACGGGCAGCAGGGGTGAGGCCAGCGGCCTGCCAGGACCTAGGCTGGGTGAAGAGGCCTGGAGTGGGCCCGCAGGCAGGTGTGTGTGGCCCACGCCACCGCTACTCTGGATGAGCCAGGGCGTGTGGCTGAGTGGACAGCGATGCCCCCTGCAAGGGAGAGGCTACGTGGAGGAGATGCAGACATTTTCTTTTTAGATGTGTCACATCCAAGGAGCCTAGGACTTGTGCGAGGGGCGGGCAGAGCATCTGGTGCTCAGGAGAGGTCTGGGCCCAGGAGAAAGGTGCTGACACGTGCACCAACACACCAGGTTTTCTTCTGTAGGTGCCAGGGACCCTCTAGGAAGTAGTGGCTTCTCAGACAGCCCTCAGAAGCCAGCCCAGCGGGTTCCTGCGATGCTGGAAAGCAGGTGGCTAGCTGCTGCCTGGAAACACCCACATGGTAAGCAGTGGCAGCGCAAGCCGCAGGCCCTCCATGCGCCCTGCATGCCAGTGTGAAGGGCAGCCCATTGTGTAAACATACAGCTCAGAGGCAACCTGGGAATAGCCCCCAGTGAACTTGAATTGATGCTCAAATTAGATCAGTTCCAGCCAGAGCATCAGCCTGTGACCATCGCCCCCCCGAAGTGCTCTTTTCCTTTCCGGGCGGGGGTTGGATTTCCAAAGTCTTGTCATCGACAACGGAGCGAGCTCCGTGCACCCGATCCCTGGCGCTGGGCAGCCTGGACGGCAGCTGTTTGAGGTTAGCCTTGAGTCAGCTGGTGCCATGCACTTGGGAGCATTTCAAAGGAGGTGGATGTGCACACAAGTCATTATGAGGCTGATCAGAAGTGGGGGCATTTAGGGAGTGTGTACACAGCAATCATCGTTGAAGGGCCCTTCTCCCACAGAGACCATTATCCAGAGCAGGGTGCTGTTTGCCTGGTTTTGTCTGGGCCACAATTTGCATTCACTTGATGGATTGTCAGGGTCGGGGGTCTCCTCCTTGGGAAACAGTGGAGTGGCTAGAACAAACCCTTAAGAGGAAGGGGATCACTAATACCGCGTTTGCCCAGGTCCTTGAGAGGGCCGGATCCCAGGGCGGTGCTAGATCAACATGACAGGCAGCTAAGCAGTTTTGGACGTCCATTCATGGGCCTTTCATTGCTCACGCAGAAGAGCCCAGCATGTCGGCCCCGGCGGCTTAGAGGCAGCTCGCAGGACCTGACCTTCGGGCACCTGGTTTTTGCCAGTTTCCATGGCTGTGGCTCAGTCCACATTTGCCAGAGTGATTTGCAGTGGCCTTCCTCTGGACAAACCCTGCCTGGGCCCCTTAAACTCCTGCCCGGCCATTGGCCTTCGTCCTGGCTGGACACTGAAAACAGGCTCCGGGGAAAGGCAGTGGCGGGGAGGGGAGAGGGCTGTTGGCCAGTCGGTTGGGAAGGCCCTCCTTTGCAGGGTAAACACTCCCGGCTGCCCAAATGCCTGCGATCCAGTGTGGTTGCCATCCTTTTGGGCAAGGCTGGAGAGGTTTGGGTTTGATTTTTGGTGTTTTCTGGGACATAACTGACGCGTTGGGATGTTGCTTCTGAGCCTTAGGAGCCAGACCCGAGGTTGAGTCTCCTTCGGAGCAGCATCGCCATTCGAACTTTTATCTTCTTGTTTTTGTTGCTTCCTCTTCAGACACAGAGCCCTGGGCCGTGTGACTCGGGAGAGCTGTCGGCGGTTGGAGGCAGGCCCGGGCCATCCTGCTCAGAGGAGCCTGTGCATTGGGGCTTGGTTTGGGTGTGGTGGGTGTGAAATTGTTGGATTAGTCTGTATTCAGATCATCAGGGATCTCCTTTCGTCCAGTCAGAGCTGTGTGACACAAGGTGACTGACTCATCAGTGATGCCAGCTTTCCCCGAACGGGTCTCTGTTCCGAGTTGCCTCGTCTGGGTCCAGTCCAGGCCAGCAACCCACAGAGGGGCCTCCCAGTTCCAGAGTGGGCAACCCAGCAGACGGGCTCCCAGTTCCAGAGCGGGCAAACCAGCAGATGGGCCCCCTTGAGCGGACTCGGCATCTCGGCGAGCCAGTGCTGGCTGAGGCCTTGGCAGCGAATCCTTTTTCACAACAGAACCCAACACTTTGCAGCCCTGCCAGCTCCAGTGACTTAGTGTTTCCTTTCCTCTCTACGGTTAAAATGGGGGTGGATCTGCTAGCCCGGCACCCCGCAGAGGAGGGGACTCAGGCTAGATGCTGTAAGGACTTGGTCCAGAAAAGGGGCACTCCCTGGGGGAGGCCAGTCATAGGTGCCGGGGGATCCAGGGACCAGGACACGTTTGTACCTGGTCCTCAGGGAGGAGGAAGATGGGGGCACTGAGAGCGAGCCTCTTCTCAGTCTTTGGACCCTTTTCCCACCCTGCCTATCAGAGGGAGCAGTGGAAAATGATCGGAAGACAAGGGAGGCTGGCGCAGCCTTATATCCTAAGGAAGCTTAAGTGGTGGTTTCTTTTCATCTTTTCACACGAAGCCAATGCTCAGAAGGTGGCTGGGAGATACCAACTGGGCGGGCAAGCCCACAGGCAGAAGGCGCAGGTCCTGTGCCCGAGGGAAGCCTGAGAAATCGGAACGTGGTGTGGCTGTAAACCTTAGAAAGACAGTCTTCAGGATGCAGGGCCAGGCACAGGACCCAGGGCTCTATTTCCTCTTCAGGAACGTGAGTGCACAATGAAATTGGACCTTACTGAAATCTGAAAACTTGCTCTCTGAAAATTAAGAGGATGAGGATCTGCAGAAGAGAAGATACATGCAAACCACGTGTCTAACAAGGACTAGCACCCAGAGCCCGCAGTACTCCCAGAACTCAACAGTGAAAGCCCAACCCACTCAGGAAACGGACAACAGACGTGAAAGACACATTTCACCACAGAGGGTGCATCAGATGGTACATAAGCACATGAAATGATGCTCGACTTCATTAGCCACTAGGGATCGCCAGCTACAGCCACAGTGAGACGCGACAGGCCTGTCAGGACAGGTGACAGACAGCCAGTGCAGCACGCAGCACTGGAGGGGCTGGAGGGCCCAGCCTCTCACTCGTTGCTCGCAGGAGGGTAAATGGCACGACCGCTCTGAAAAACAGCCTGGCGGTTTCTTACTGAATCAACATGCAAACACCGTATGATCTGGCATTTACCCCAGGGAAGATTTGGGTCTATAGGTGAAGATTTAGGTCCATGCAAAAACCTGTACGTGATTGTTTACAGCAGCTTTATTTATAATAACCAAAACTGGAAACAATGCAGACATCCTTCCATGGCCATGGTTCATCTATACAGTGGATTACTAGCAGCTACATCGCCTTTGATGAATCTCTAGGAAATTTTGCTGAGTGAAAAAGCTAACCCCAAAAGGTTACATACCATAATCTTAGATACGGTTTTGAAATGACAACATTTTAGAAATGGAGAACAGATAACCAGGGCCAAAGTCAGTCAGTGATGGGTAGGGAGGCACGGAGGAGGAAGAGGTGGTTATAATCAGGCACAGGAAGGGTCCTTGTGCTGATGGGACTGTGCAGAATCTTCCCTCAGGTGGTGGCTGCAGAGCCTGTACTCACACGCACGAGTACAGGCATTCCGCAGAGGTGTTATGCGTTCGATTCCAAACTGCCAGTAAAGCAAGTGGTAATCTCTTTGCTTGTGGAGGGCCTTGCCTTCAATTTGTAAAGAATGCAACAGCTAGGGAGCATAACAAGACAGAGGCAGTGAAATGAGGGGTGCCTGTACAAGCAAAATTGGGAAATCGGAACAAGATGGGATTGTATTGCTGTCAGCAGGCTGGTTCTGGTGTTGCCTTGAAGTTTTGCAAGATATCATTAGGGAAACTGGGTAAAGTTGCATTTCTTACAACTGCATTTGAATCTAAATAATCTCCAAATTAAAAACATTAGTTAAAAACTGTAATGTGCATTTAGACAGAAGTCTTTCCTAGCTCCTCCCCAAGTAAGCAGGCATCTGTTTCACAAGGGGTCAGGCCTACCTCGGGACATCTGCGCTTATAGGAGTCTGGTGAGCAATGGAGCCCCTCTTGGTTCAGGGGTCCCCAAAGGCTTGGCTTCCTGAAACTGGCAGCTGGTCAGCAGGAGGAGCCAGGCCGGGCAACCCTGCTTCATCCACTTCCAGCCATTTTCACCTCCTGGTGTTTGCTCCTTGGGGATGGCTTTCTCTTTCGCTCTTGCCAGGATCGTGTCCATTTGTTCATTGACAGTGCTTTTGTCAGCAGACATTTCTAGAGGACCCACCAGCCACCAGGCATGAGAAGACAAGCTCTCTGGCTGCAGGGAGCTGCAGGGTGGAGGAGGACCGGGCGGCGGGGGGGGGGGGGGGGGGGGGGGGGGAGACAAATGCTGCATAGAAATTGGCTGGGATGAGACCAGCAGGTGATCTCAACCTGGAGTGGGGATCAGGGGCAAGGTCAAGGGGGACAGGAGGAAGCTCGGAAGGCTTTCTGGAGGAGGTGGTACTTGAGCCACCTTGAAGAACAAATGTTCTAAAAGGAATCTTTTGAGAGGCGGGTGATACAGCCTGGTGGGTAAGAGTTGACTGCCTGGGTTTGAATTCTGGCTCTGCCTCAGTTTCTTTTTCTGTGAAATGAGGACAGGCGGACCTACCTTGTAGGGGTGGTTAGTGCCTGGTCTATAGTATAGTGCGTGCCATGTAAGTGTTTGAGAAATGAAGTTAACCAAGTAAATGGAATGGACCACAGAATGTGATTGAAGCTGGGCCAAAGTGCTGGAGAGGGTCAGAGGACAGCTCCTGGGTGGCTCAGTGGCAGTGGGCAGGGTGCAGTGCCTGCCCCTGGGGAGCCGCTGCCATTTCTGAGAGGTGCAGTTGGAGGACCACATGGCCTCTTCACTGGGAGGTCACTGTTCTTTCATCTTTCCCTGTGACGCCCCCTCCGTGCCCCCGACTCCGTTTGGAAAGTGCCCCCACCAGGCTTTCCTCGTTTGCTGGCACAGAGACCTTGGGCAATTGGGAGAAACTAGACTGACAAGACAGACTCTTGGAGTAGGGGCTCCTTTGTCAATACCACCCCCCCCCCCATGTGTGACCAGCACAGACCCACTGAGACACAGTGGGTGGAGCCCCTCGCATCTTGACCCTGCAGGACCGTTTGCCCTGTGACCTCTGTTTGGCTATGCAACTTGTCACCTTGGACTACTTAGCCAATGCTCTGAACAGATATTCACCCAAAGTTTTGGCCTGTTGTTCCCAGTGAGGACCCAGGGGAAGGGACAGGGAGGGGAGGATGCAGGTTTGCTCTTTGCTCAAGTTGCAGGCTGTCCTCACCTTGGTTTTGGCCTGGGCTGTAAGGAGACCTTTGTTCCAGGAGGGGTTCCTGCAGGCTGGTGGTCTAGGTCCCCCACGTCTGGGAGGGCTCAGGTCTGGGCTGTGGAACCACATGATCCAGGGTTGATTTTGCTGGGTAGGGCCCAGGGCTCTGTTTACTCTTCAGGAAAGTGGGTACACAAAGCCTGCTCCCTACCGGGTACCCTCAGTGAGTGGCAGAGAACACTGCGCCCTGCACTCACTGCCGCCTCCTGACCACCTCACTGGGTCCTGGCACCCACAGGTCTGTGCCCCGGGGTTTTCCCTGGCTGCTACCCTGGTGACAGACCAGGGTGCCAGGAAGTTAGCACCCCAAATAGACAGCCCTACCTAGGAGATGTCTCTGGCAGAATTGGTGTATCAGTACCCCAGCCCCTCACCCCATGGTCGGGGCCTGGGTCTAAGGTCAAGCCTCCACAGGCCGTCAGAGGGTCTCGTGGTTTTGAGCCTGGCTGCCCGAGGGTGCTGATGTCCCTGCTTAGTCGCCTTCCTTCCTTGCCTGTCCCTGCTGTTCTACAGTTGGCCTGTTGCCTCCAAAATAAAGCCCCAGCATTCACATGTGCTCTGGGGCACACAGACCAGATGGAGCTACTGCCAGTTCTCTGGCAGACACTGTGGACTTGAGGTCAGGCAGGAGTTCCCTCCCGACCCCCCGACCCCCCCTCCCCCCGTTCTACCCTCCCTTCCCCATTGCACGCCCTCAGCAAGCTGCTTCCATCCCCACTCCCCTCCTGGGCAAAGTGAGGCCGATGACCTGCTGAGGTGAGCCCTGCCACCTGGCACGGTTATGGGTTTCAGACTCTGGTGTCTTGGAGCAACCATCTTAGCTGCCTCGTAACTCAGCCTGGCCCTCAGGGGTTTGGGAGGGAAGCTGAATTGCACAGCTTGTGGGGCTGTTATTTCTTGTTTCTGGTTTGCTCTTGCTGATGGACAGAGTAGGGGGAGCAGGGGAGGCTCAACGTGAATGCCCAAACCCCATTCCCTGAGAAAGGGAGAGTTGTTTTCAAAGCCCGGCCCTGCCTAGGCTCCCTCCCCACCGGGGCCTGTGGGTGACTCTGGGACAAATGGCTCTGGCTGGGTCCCCAGCCCCCGCCGCAGAGCCTGTCCTGAAAGGTCGGGTCCTCTGAAAACTGGCTCCTTTCTGGGAGCGCTCATAAGCGATTTCTCTTGGCTCAGTTCCCCCATAGAAAGTGGGGATTGAAACTCCTGGGCAGCTCGAAGGAGGAAGTGAGGAGAGTGAGGCGGCGCAGACAGCAGGAATAGGTTAACAGTATTCATGGCAGTGTCTTAGGAGGAATTACAAAAACCAACGAAGGAAAGCTAAACACAAAACCAACCAAAAGGGAAAACTTAAAGCAGACTAAGAAAAGATGGACAGGACCATGCACACTCCTGCCTGGCAGCTGAGCGGGCAGGCAGCTGTCTGGGCCTCTGGCTGTTTCCTGAGCCGGCCTGGCCTTTGTGAGCCCGGCTGGGGGAATACTTAGCAAAGCTGTTTATTTTGCATAAGCCCCAGTAATGACAGAGCCTGAGGACAGAGGAATTGTGTGGGGCTGACAGCGTGATTTAACACCAGCCACCTGACCCCCACCTGACCCCATGCCCCTCAGCTCCCCCTGCAGAATATATTCACATCATGTTAATCATGGGAAGGCGGAGGCGAGGCAGAGGGAGGCCCCTTGTGGGGACAGAAGTCTTGAAAGGGGTGGCAGGGGTCCTGTGACAGCTGGATCTGAGTTCGGGGCACTCTCTAGTGTTTCCTTTCTACTTCCTCCCCAGCTGAAACTCCAACTCACCAGGAAGAGGGCTCATGCTTGGGCTCAACTTGCCTTCTTGGTTCTTCCCAAGCATTTGCCTGCCGCCCAATCTGTGCGCTTTGTTAATGCAAAACTCTTTATTTTTTAATGCAATTTTGGTGGCAGATGCCTGTTCCCTTGGAAAGGAGAGCTTCCCTGGGTCCACGCCCATCTGCAGCCAGTGACAGAGGGGCGGTCTCAACTGTGCCCAGACGCCTTTGCCCTCCAGCTCTCAGAGCACCTGCTCTGTCCCCGCCTGCATTCTGCCCCTGCTCTCCTCTCACTCGTGTGCCCCCGGTAGTGCTTCATCAGCCTTCACTGCTAGGGCGAAGGGCGAGGGCCCACTGGTTCCATTTCGGTGGTTCTTTCTACACAGAGCACGACGCCGAACCAACTGAGGCCACAGGCCTGGGCCACTGTGGTGTTTCTGAATCCGCACTGGGGAGCCTGGAAGGGGAGGAACCCTAGTATTGTCAAGAGAGCTGCCAAGGGAAGAGGTGGGCAGGGATCAGCTCATTCCAAGGCCACACACAGATACATCCTCACTCCCCATCTTGCCTTCCTCCAGAAGAGGTGGTTTTCTAGCTTTCTCACGCCCAGTGGGCACCTCCCTAGGGACATGGTTGGCAGTGAGGGAAGGGGCTCCCCAGCGGGGGCTTTGGTCACGAGGCTGTGGACAAGCCCCCCGGGCCAGCCTGCACTCTCCGCTGCCCACAGTTCCCCTCCTGGGAAATAGAAGGAAAGGACAAGGATGAGGAAAAGAAGCGAGAACTGGAAATGCGATGTGCCGCCCCTGCGGAGTGGGAGCATTTTGCTCGGACTTGGCACGGAGCGGATTTATGGAAGGAAGGTCAGATGGCCGGAGGGGAGGAAGTTAAGCATCTCCTGTCAGACTTGGGGCAACATTTGATCAATGAGAAATCTGTGTTTACCCACTGGTTTCCACGAGAGAGAGGATGGGTCTCATGGAAGCTGGTAGGCCTGGGAGATGGCCTTGCGGGGGGGAGGGTCCAGACAAGGTGCTGCTTCTCATTCCTGGTCTCCCATTCACATCCCCCTGCCTGGCCTCTGCTTAACATGAAGGATTTGGTGCCCCTGTGGCTGAGGTTTTCCAAATCTGACACCGTGATGTTTGAAGTCACTGGCACACCTCTGTCGTCACAAATAGGGCACTTCCTCACACTGTACAGATGGGGAAACTGAGGCCAGGAGCCGGCACTGTGAGCCCTGATGGTTGAACTGTGTTCAGGATCTAGGTGGTGCTTCCTATCAAGCTAAGAGTTACAATGTCTAATAATTCTCTCCCTCCCTCCCTCTCTCTCCCTCCTGTGTGAGTCTGGGCACCCTCTCTTGCCCTTTCTAAAACTGAGGCAGCCCCACCTCCCTCACTCAGGCCTTGTCCCAGGCTCTGCTGAGCTGAGGTTCATGGAAGAGTCTACGGAAGTCACAGGGCCAGGGTGTCGGAGACAGCTGGAGCCCAGAGGGACCCAGAGGGTCCACATGTTCCCAGGTGAGGGCGGGGATCAGGTGGGACCCAAGCAGAGGAGGAATGGAGGCCACTGTGCCGGGCAGGGCACATTTGCAGAGACTGAGGGGGGCTCTAAAGGCAGAAGATGCCCGTGCATGGCCGCCGCGTCGGAGTCCGGGCAACGTTCGACCAACAGCAATGAAAATTTTGTGTGAAGGTGGGAGTGTGAAACAGGCCTCGTCCCCTTGGGAACGCACATACACAAAACCCTTTTGAAGCTTGGCTCCTCTTTGCATCTTGAGGGATCCCCAGCTCAGTGTGAATCATGCAGGAGGCCCGAGTCAGATTAACGGGGTTTGCTTATCCCCTGTCATCCTGTGTTCTGGAGGCAACCTCCAAAGGGCATGTGGTTTAATAGGGTCGATGGGAGAGAAGAGGTGGCTGAGTGAAGAGAAAGAGGTCATGCCCTAAACATTAACAGATCAAAGGCGATGCTGGGGAGGGGAGCTGGGAGGAAGGGGCGCCCCCTTCTATCCGAGGTGGCCTGTGTGAGGCCAGCAACGGAGTGGGAGAGAGTCCACCACTGTCCGGGGGCAGAGGTCCCAGTGTCCTTCCCCTTTAGGTTACCTCGAATAAGGGGCTCTCTCCCAGCACCCCCCTGGCCCTGCACGGCGCCCCTCTCCATCACAGCACATCCAGACTCCAGCCTGTCCGCCAGCCTGAGCGGCGCAGGCGCTGAGCTGATGTCTAGAGGGGACGCAGGGCTGCGGGTCTGGAAGCTGTGGCTCTGCACCCTCACTCTGTCCGGGTTCCTCACAGCAAGTCATGTTTCCTCTCAGCTTCACTTCTCCACACTGAGAACCCGGAATGCCCCCACTTTGCTAATAAGAGGTAAGAGTAAAACTTTTAAAAAAGCCAAAGTTGTTGTTGTTGTTAGGCAGTCCCGGGACTTTGGGCCCGGGTTTGGAGGAGGGTTTCTGCTGGGTCCCCTCGGGTGACCCACTGGCGTCTCGTTGGCTTTTCTCCGCCGAGGGGCTGGTCTCCTTGTCTGCGGGGAACACCCCGCCAGCCGGGGACACTTTAGATCACGCACCAAGACACTCGCACACCTCACAGCTCTGTGTTTTGGAAAATGAAAAACCAAAGGAAGTGTGAGGCCTTGGCACTGGCCTCTGTGACCTCAGGGGGCAGCGGCTGTCTCCAAGCCTCGGTTTCCCTGTTAGTGCAGTGGCGGGTCTGATTGATAACCTCCGAGGTCAAACTGACCGTGTCTTCAGTCCTGTAACTTGGTCGTCTATGGTCCTAACATTTTATGAGACTTTCTCACCCCATTTCACGAAATGCCTCATAATTACACCCAGTGGACTGCCGTCATCTTACGCGTTTGATGTCTGCCCTGACCAATTAAACCGGTCTTGGTGCTAATTCCTGGGGACCCACCTTCCCTGCTTCCTGCATTCGGAGGCGTGAATGTGACATTGCCTTCCCAGGGAGGATCCCTTACCCTGTCTTTTCTTGTTACCGTTGTACAAGTGGCTCCCACCCTCACCCCCTCCTTCCAAAGAAGAGTGAAGTGCAGTGGCACGCTGTGCTGCTCTGGTAGATTTTCAAAACAAAAGGCCAACGATCGTCGTAAAGAAAGTCATTCAGTGCGTGAGTGTGGGATTCTGTTCCCCAGACATTGCTGTGTCTGCAGAGAAAAAGGAAATCTCGGTGAGTGTGTTGTGCCAACAGTGAGAAACAAACACCCAATAAATAGGAAGCTTTCGCCGGAGACCAAGGGAAGTCCGTGTGGATGGCCAGACCAGGCTTCCCTCCCCGTCACAGTGCATTCCCATGTGGCTGCTGCTTTCTCTTCCCGCAGAGCAGAGCAGGGCGGCTGCAGAGGAGAGGGAGTGTTCATGGGGCTGACACTTTACGCAGAGAGCCTCACTTCAGCCCGAGACCCTGGTGTCAGAATTATTACTTCCAGTTGACAGGAGGCAGCTGTGGCTGCAGGAGGTGAAATGACTTGTCCCTGATGAGTCGGCAGGAGCTGGTGTCCTGGGCCCCTCCCAGAGCAGTGCAGGCACACAGGCCAGCACCCTTCCCAAAGCCAGGCACGGGCAGCGTGGAAGGGTCTGCGGTGAGAAGGCCCAGCGGGATCCCCACTCTCTTCGACAGACGCGCTCACATCTTCACCCTCCACCAAGCATGGCTTTTCCGGGCGTCTTCCATGCAGGCCTTCCTCCCAGACAGCTCCCTCCTGGGCTCCCTGTGAGCGGTTCAGTGTGCCTTTGAGTTTACAAGCAGGCATCCCAGTGGGGCCGACTCTTGAAATCCCTGTAACTGAGCCAGCACCCGGGCAGGGGGAACACACTTCTACCTCCAGGGCTTTGCTGCTGAGGGCTGCCTTTTTTGGAAATGTAGGAGCTCTCCCCCGTATCCCCCCCCCTGCCCTGCCACACACACACCACAGGCTCGCCACCCCTCAGCCTGCAGCTGTGAATGGGAGGTCTGGAGGGTGGACAGTGGAGCCCCAGCGTGCTCCACTGGGCCGGGGGGAGGGGGGGAACACCTCCTCTCCGGGGTCTGGAAAGCCTTATTGGCTGTGTGGGTGCTACTCTCAGTGAAATGAGGGCAAGTGCGTGAGCACAGCCCGGGGCCGGTGGTCCGTCAGGTCGGCCTGGCTCTAACACAGGGGCCATTTCCCAGGAGAGCCAGGCCCAGCTTGCCTGTCTCTGTCGCTGCTGTGAGGTAAATGAGGTACCAGGTGGAAATATGCTTAGAAATGAGGTTGGCTCCATGAGTACAATGCAGGCTGTTTTCCCCTCTGGTGTCCAAGCCAGGTGTGGGCCCGCAATAAAATGCAAATTGCTCTGTGAGGGGACAGCAGCTCTTTGTGGGGTGTGCGCTGGGCATCCAGCGCCTCAGCCTGCGGAGCGAGACCACTGTTGGCTCTATTCCCAGTGCTGCCCCCCTCAGCCCCTCGGTCTACATGGAGCTGAGCATCTGCATCTCGAACCTGTGGGGGTGGGGGGGCACCGGGAAAAGCTGGGGTGTTTGCTCTGTTTGGGGTTCTGAATTGGGCAGATTCTCCAGGGATGCAGAATGGGTCCCATTTTTTTGTTGTTGCCCCTCTCACCCCCCCCCCCCGCCCACATACAAACACAGACTTTTCTCATTCCTTCTTTAGCAGTGCTTCTCAAACTTGCAGACTTCCATGTTCAAACTAGTCACCCCCGGGTCTGCCAGAATTCAGCCTCTGACCCTGTAGATCACGGGGGGGGGGGGGGGGGGGGGGGGGGCAGGATTCTCTATTTTAGACGCCTCCCAGCCTATGCCGAAGCTGTGGGTCCTGGGGCCACACGGCCAGCAGCAGGCCTGAGACAGGCCGATTCCCAAGTCACTTCCCAATGGTCACTTTCTCCATGGATGCTCAAAGAAACCCGCTGACTATAGTGGTGCTGCCTCGGTTTCCACTCTGTTCAGCAGGGACGATAATCCTTGCCATGTGAGGGGTGTGTGGGTGAAATGAGAGGAGGGCATTGTTGTTCCTCTCCTCTACCTGTCTTTTACATTCACGGCTTCTATGTGAAGGAGCCGTGGTTGCAGCAAAAAAGTTCAAGTCGGTGCCACTGAGAGGCCTGCCGGAGTGCTGGAGGACGCCCAGGGCTATCCTCCTCCGGGTCCCCAAGTTCAGGTTCCGCATGTGCCTTCAGAATGATGAGTACAGTGTGTGGTCACTCACATGCCTTTGGACTTTTCAAGAATTTGAAATCATTTTTATTTTTTATTTTTTTTAGGTTAAAAGGAAAAACAGAGCCTTTTTTCTGTTAGGTATAAATCTTAGCTCTGGGTTATGTACCAGCACAAATTTCCCCACACCGCACATGTACCTTCACCCCTCTCAGATCAGTAAACACTTTTTAAATCTGTATTTTCTTTCCAAATAAAGCCACTTGAGCTTTACCAAAATGACCTGCCGACATGAATTCACTCTTGGCAAAGCTCCGTCACCGTGTTTTACTGAGTGGGGACGACTGTAGATGAGGTGGCATCGCCGTGGGCCTTCCCCCCATGGTTTGGACATGGAGCCACTCCTCAGTGGAAGATAAATCATGGCCGGATGTGAAGAGGTATCATTTAAAAAGTGACAGGATTCAATTGGCTTCTTAAAAACCACGCAGAGCTGCTAACTTCACATGGAGATTGAGTGCTCCGGGTTGCCCAAGGTGACAGCTCCTCCCCTTGATTTATCTCGTCTGTTTGGTCAGCCCTGACTTCAGGCCTGGGGTGGAGAGGCTGCACCGAGGGGGAGGGTCTTCACGTCCCAGCCTCCACTAGGCCCCAGGACACCCGAGCGAGGCACCTGCACAGGCCCCTGAGAAAGAGGAAGGCATGGGAGCCCAACTTCAGAAAGAAGTGTGCCCATTTCCTTCTTGTTTGCGGTAAAATGCTGGCAGCATCCTCTTGGACGGTGGGCATTCTGCCTCGTTGCACCGTCCGGTGACCCACCACCCACCGCTTCTGACCCTGTAGATCACATGGGGCCAGGATTGGTATGGTAAGTGCCTGTGATCAGCCTCTGTCCAGCATCATCCCACCCTGATGACCGGGGCGAGATTGAGGCTGGGAATGGCCTGTAGGTAGGTCACCAGGTTGTTTCCAAACAGGCGCTTCAGCACATTCTTCATCACTGGATGGTCTCTTTCAGAAAAAGATCCCGTTAATTTTTTTTAGGTAGAAAATGGTATTTTACTTTCAGGAAATCAAGATTTTTTTTCTTTAAAAAAAAAAAAAAGACAGAAAGAAGAAAGGCCTTGCTTAAGAAAGCATTCAGTGCAGGTTGTAGAGACGCATTCGGCAGTTCATACTAGCTGATGGCTGCCGGTTCTTTCACCTCCCAACTCCAAGGTCAGGGATTGCTGGTTGGTAACTTGAAATCAGTCACAGTGAGAGGGTTTATACCACAGAAATTGGCAAATGCCACAAACCAGGGTTCCGCCTTCCCCTGAGAATTGGTTTTTAACGTCTCAGCACACCACTGCAACATTTAACACTTGGTTGTTAGGGCTTGCTGAGCAAACAGGTGATCCTAAGAAATGCCTGCAGCCAGAATTGGTGCTGGTTAACAGGCATCCATGCTCTGCAATTAAGGACTGCATGCTTGCGCATTCCCAGTCCCCAGGCAGAGGAAGCCTTCCCTCGGGCTTAGAATGAGCGCTTATGCCAGATTTCTGCGAGTGAGCAAAATAAAGAGGAAGGAGTGAAGGCTAGAAGGCCCTGGGTGCAAGCCACATGTGACTTTCGAGCCGAGGTTTGCCGCTCTGTTGACTAATGAGTTTGCCGACCACTGTCATATAATACCCTTTACCTCTTTGCACAAAATATGCCACAATTGCCTAATCCTCCCAGCTTCCAACTACACAGTAACATTTAGTCTAGTCCAGTGGTCGGCAAACTCATTAGTCAACAGAGCGGCAAGCACGGCTCACAAGCCACAGTTTGCCGACCACTGTCCTAGGTGATGGCTAAAATTACAGCCGGAGCTGGTGCCAGGGAGCTGGCCGATGACACTGGCCAGAGCTCTCTGGGGCCTGCGCTGCCCTCCCACGTTCCTCCTGTTGACGGCTGTAGTAGCAGGATGTTGTGCACCTCCAGGTCCGCATCTGGTTCCCATTTCATCAGAGGCAGAGTCACCCGGTAACCCACAGCTCGAATGCATTTCAAAGGACATGCTTAATGGGTCCCCAGTGCTGGGCTTTTTCATCTCTCCAGGAGATGGGTGTGGGAGTAGGGGGCGGGGGAGACAGGTGAAGCTGGTGAGTGTATTTGGAAGTTGCAGAAGTTGTTCATTTTGAGGCTGTAATAAATGGTTTGGGCTGAGGCAGGGGAGGGAAGTGAGACGCAATAAATGGATGGCAAAAGAGGGATTTATTGAGGCCAGTTTTCCAGGGAAGACTTAGGGGCCAGACAGCTGTGGGGGAAACATTCCAGTTTTGGTCTGGATTGGGCCCCTCCCAGCCTCGGCTCTTTTCCCAGTGAGAGCTGGGACCCAGTGCTCAGCCCTGGTAGACTCTTCCTAGAGCCCTGCCCCTTGGGCACAACTGAGCAGACCAGTGGGCTAGGGGCGCGTGAGAAAAACTGCATCCCACTGAGAGGCAGGCTTGGCCTCCGTAGGGCTCTGCACAAGGTCCCACAGTTTCCCTCCACACTCGACACTCAGACCACACAGCAGGCCTCCACAGCGCTAGTGACAGTGGCCCACAAGAGGGTCTGGGAGGTGTTCCGGGGAGCCAGAGTCCAACGGGGCTACTTCACGGACCTGGTTGGGTCTTGGAATCCGGGGCTTGCTGGGGGGGATGGTGGGAGGTGAGGTTGGGGCAAGGTAGGTAGGTGGTGGGAGAGCATGGAGGTGGCAAGCTTGGAGTGTGATACAGGGTTGGGGAGGGACCTGTCCTCAGCTCACCTCAGTCCAAGGAGCATGGTCAACCCTTGAGTCCAGCCATGCATGTGCCACGGGGATGGCTCTGTCAGTGGTGCCAGGAGTGACTGGGAAGACAGGGGAAGGCCCTGCCTGCCTCGAGTTCTGGAACCTGGTAGGATCTTCTGAAAAGTGAGCGTTTCGGGAACACCAAGCACCATCCTTCCCTGTAGGACCCTGACATGGCTGTGGGATTCCTGTAGGTAGAAGCCAGGCAACCATCCATCCCTGGACTCATGCTTCATCCATTGATGCTCCCTTGCCTGGCTACCCTTCACCCGATGCTCATTGCCCTCAGGACTCACAGGATAGAAATGCAGCAGCGGCTCAGAGGGCACATCGGTCCCTGGGTCTCGGTGAGATCTCTGGTTCTGGTTCTCTCACTGCCGGCTAGAGAGCCACACACCTGCCTGGCATCTCCGGGTGCAGAATGCGTGTCCGAGTGCAGGTGCGTGAGCGAGGGAGTGGCCTGCAGGAGACACACCTGCTGCCTGATAGGAGGAAGTGCAGCTGTCCTCCGCCCTCTGCCCACCGCAACCTCCCGGGAGCTTTTACAAGGGCCAGTGTCTGACTCCAACTTCAAGATTCTGTCTCAGGTAGTCAGAGCTGGGCTGTGTATTGGCATTTTTAATTCCCTGGTGTTTCTAATATGCTTTCAGGGTCTGTGATCCCCGAGGTTGAGAAGCTGGGGGCTGGGGGGCGGGGAGCGATGGCACCCTCCATCTGCCCCTCTTCCTGGGCCTCTGACCCCGTGGGGAGAGGAAGGAGGTCTGGGGCACGGGGCAGAGATGTGGAAGGACAGGTTGCGCCTGAGCTACAGGCTTTCTCTCCACCATTAAAGTTTATTGTTGCCATGGACAGTGATTGAAAAAGGCTTTTTGCAGGATTGAAATGTGAGCAATGAAACTTGCCAGTTGATACCGACACAGGGCACTTATCTCATAAAAATATCCTCCATGTCAAGAGGTTTCAGTAAATGTGCCTGGGAGTGTTCGCATTCACTGTGGCCTGCCTGGCTCCCTGAGGCCCGCATGAGGGCTGTAAAAGGGGCTTTTAGTAAAGGAGGAGGAGGTGGGAGGGATGGGGAAGGAGAGGGGAGGGGAGCTCAAACCCACCTGCTGCTGGTGTGGGAAGTGGTAGATCCTCCCAGTGGCACCCAAGATTAAGGGGGCGGGGGTCCATGTCCACTGTGCATCCTCCACCCTCCAAGTTGCCACCTTGGAAGGTGGGAGGGCTGCTCACCTGAGGAGCAGGTGTGCCCACCCCAGAGAGGGCGTGAACTTGCGTTTCTGTGATCTCAGTGACTGCTCCCAATGACACTTGAGGGAAGGAAGTTATATAGCAGGAAAGTGAGGTGTGGGGAGGTGAAATGACTTGCCCAAGGTCGCACAGCCAGTTTTTGGCAGAGCCAGGATTAGGAAACCAAACCCCCCTCTGTGCAGGATGCTCGGAGCCTGGGGACTTCTCACTGTTTGGGACCTGGAGCGCTGAGGAACCCGGCTGATCTGGGCTGGCCTCTCTGCCATCCCGGCTGCTGTGGGCTGGGAGTGGAGCACTGCTCAGGCTGATGGAAAGCTCCTGCCTGAGTCTGGGACACGGTGGGAACACGGGTTCCAAGGTGGGCTCCGGCTTCTGCTGCCCCTTCTACTCAAGACCCAACAGACAGCTGAACGCACAGGATGTGCTTGTCAATCAGGTGTCATCAGGGATCCATGAGGGAGTGGTTTGTGCCACCGTGAACCAGGTCAGGTTTCTACGCTGGTGGTCATTATCCCAGCTCACCCTGCTCCTGCCCTTTCTGGGCTCTGAGTACCAACTGAGCCCATGGTGCCCTGGACAGAGACGTGCAGCCAGAGGAGGGTCTGCCTCTCCCTGCCAGGCACACTACCACCTCAGCCAGAGCCGCTGCCTGCACTGCCCCCTCTCGGCGTGCACTGGGGCAGGGAACAGGAGAGCCCCGGGTCTCGGATCTGGTAGGAAGTCAGTGGCTTCAGCATGACTGGGACCCTAAACTCTGACCTGGAAAGGGGCCACGTCTCCCTAGCAGCTTCCCCCTCCATGAGCCCAAGGCTGCTGGGTGCCGACTGGGAGCAACCCCCCTCTCCACTGGATGCCGGGAAGCTGGACCAGAGGGAGCACGTCACAGTGTTGGAGGCCCGAGGGCCAGGGGAGCATGTCAGCTCTGACAGGATCCCGGTTTCCCAGCCTAGCTCCCCTCTTGACCCACTGGCCTTACACAGTCATTCTCACTTGGGGCTCCAGCCACCTCAGTGTCTTCTAAAAGCTGCCTCCCAGCTCCATCTTTTCCATACTGGACCCTCGATGTGGCTGGCCACTGTTGCCTCACAGCATCTCAAACTCAACTGGTCAGAAACTGCCATTTTCAGACCCTCAAAGCAGCTTCTCTCTCCTGTGTCCCCTCTCATAATTGGGGACACCACCCTCGCCAAAGCCCCAAGTCAGCACCCCTCCCAGGATGCTTGACCAGGCCAGCATCACTCTTCACTCACCCCCATACCTGCACAGCACGAGTCCCGCTGGCCCTGCGCCTGCAAGGTCAGGGTACACGCCCTCTGCCCTGCTGCCTCTCCACTTTCACCCCTATCACTTCAGGTAGAGTCTGCGTCTCAATTCGCTTCCTCACCCCAGCAGCATTCACTCACCTCCCACTCTGCTCCCTTGGGTGTGAAAGGCAATGCTGATGCTGTAACTCCCTTGTCTAAACCTGACGCCTCTTCATCACCAGCAGGCTGGTGCCGGGAGCCGTGGTGTCATGTAAAATGTGGAACGCCCCAGACTCACCCTGCTCCAGCCTCACGCACCTCCTCGCCCCGCCCCTCTCCACCGCTCTGCCTGCGACGCCGTGACAAAGGGCGCACTCTGCCGCTTCTCATGCCGGGGCCTCCCTGGCCCGCTCCTCTGCGCACTGTCACCTTCCTGCCTGTGTGTCATGTCGGACCTGAAGATTGGGCTGGGAGCCCGGTGACCTCCGAGGACTTTGGACAGGAGTGGCCTCTCTGGAAGAGACCTCGTGAGGCTGCCATGCGTAACACAGGGAGCACATTTTCCACGGCCAGGGACACGGGCGTCTCCATTTCCCAGCCAGTCACACTGGAATGGAGACAGCAGTCATCAGGATGGGCTGGACTGGGAGATGGTTACGCCTTAGGCTCCTGAGTTACAGACCAGGGTTGAAATCCTTCCTTGCCAGTTACTTGCTGTGTGATCTTGGACATGCTACATACTCGCCAGACCTCGGTTTCCTGCCTGTAAAATGGGGTAGTGACGGTGCCCCGTCGGGTTGATGAGAAGAGCAGACGAATGTGAGTTCCAAGGGCACCGCGTCCGTCTGGCATAGCCAGACATAGCATGCTGGCTCCTCAGACGTGTCACGCTGCACACACACTCCTCCACCACGGGTGCTGGCGGGGACAGTGTCGTTACCATAGTGAGCAGGATGGATGTGGAGGTTGCTGCCTTCCTGGGGCATTTATTGCTCCTTGAGGTGGGGGTGGCAAGAAGGATGGTGTGACAGCTCATCATGGCCCTATGTTTATATGAGACCTCGCATAGTTGGCCATTAAACCTGCCCCCGGCTTGTGTGATGAGTGGCTACCATGTGTCTGGTGATGAGGAGGGAGGCCCTTCATGCCCTGGTCTGGTGGTCTGTTCACTCTGCCTCCATCAGCTTCAGCCTAAGGGGTTGGGCCTGGGGGCAGGGTGCCCAGGACCAGCAGGGCGTGGAGCATAGGCATGCGTGTCAGGGTGCCCTCCCTGTGCACTGGGTAAAGCAAGGCCGTGGCAGTCTGCCTTCCCCCCACTCGGCCGCTCTGCGGGGACATCTCCCCAGAGCCCTGCGTGGCAGGAGCCTTGACTTTGGAGTGTTCTCTCTGCTCCATCCTGCGGACTGGCACTCCCGTTAGCCCCTCCCAGCACCTGGGAAGGGGAAGAAGCCAGACTCCACGCATCCCAGAGCTGAGGCGGGAGGGTCCTGTGGACTTGAAAGAAGCCACCATTTCTGCTTCCAGAGAGGAACAGTCCCCTGACCCAGATCTGGCCACGGCTCTTCCCAACCACTGGGCCACACATGGCATCGGCCCTGGCGCTGTGGCTGGGGAGAAACTAACATTATGGGGACAGCTCCTGGCTCTGGCTGGGTGCTCCCGCACAGAGGCAGACTCTGGGTGGGCGATTTGGTTTGGGAATCTTGCCCTGCCCCCAAAGGAAGGTGGAATCAACCAGGGAGTCACAGCCTGGCCTGTGGCTGGCTTCAGGGTAGACGGTTGGCAGAGGGAGATGCAGGCCCTGGGGGCTTCATGTTAGTGCCAAGTTACCCTCCTCCTCTGCCCTGAGGTGTATCTGCGACCCAGTGTGGGAGCCGGGTTCATTGTCACCCGCAGTTCGTGCTGAAGCGGTAACCCCAGAAGGGCTGTGAATGTCCCAGCTCATGGCCCCTGAGTCATCAGAAATTGCAGGATCAGCATGATCACTCACTCCTCCTCTCCTTGCCAGCTACCTACTGTATGATCTTGGTCAAGTTACATACTTGTCAAGCCTCGGTTTTCTCATCTGCAAAATGAGGCTTCGGTTGCTTGGTGACGAGGGTCCCATCGGGAAAGAAGCCAAATGTGCCTCCCAGACTCGAGGAGCCCGCTATCCCCCTATCCCCCCTCCCAGGGGTCACTGTTTCCAGACCCCTCACACAGGCTTCTGTCCATTCCCAGGGCCGTCGTTTTCACAGTGCCATCTGGAGGGGTGAGCAGGAACTGTTCAAGGAGACATGGACTGCATGGCCTCGAACCCTACAACTCTGGAACCCAATGCTAGTGGTGTGAGATTGTGCATGCAACCGCCTTTAATCTGTTTTGTACAGGGGATCCTGGCTGATCCAGGGCCATACCTGGTAACAGCCCCGTGGACCGCAGAGCCTTGTGTGTAACCATGGCTTCGGGGACAGTGGCGGGCTTGCTGCAGTGTGCAAGCACTGGGCTAGCTACTGTCCACCCCATTTCTCTGTCTCCTCAGGGCCCCGACAGCGTCGGCACTTCCCCCTAGCCCCTGTCCCAATCGAGCACGTGGACACCTGGCTCATCTCTACCTCTGGGCCTTGCCCATCCCGGGGGTGTAATGCTAACAGGCAGTTTGGGGACCCTAGTAGTCCACAGACCTGAGGTGGGATGACTGCAGGATCCTTGGCAGCTCCTCCCCTTAGCAGAATTTGCAGGGTTTCTTGCCCTAATCAAGGGCTGCATTTTAATTTATGCAAATAGGGGAGCAATGGTGGCAGGGAGTCACAGACATCCATCACCCCGTTTCCCAGCATGAGTCATTCGTCAGCGGGCCTTACAGATAAAACACTTTTTGTTTAAGGCAATTACTTAATCTTGACAAACTCCTGTGTTAAGCAGGGCTATTAGTGGGACCCACTATTAATCAGCACAAAGCCAGGTGGTTGCTTTTTCTGCACTGCAGTCGCTTGTGGGGGTCTGGAGTGGCCCTTTGCCATCCTCACCACCCTAGTTACACCAGCAGCATGCTAACAAGGAGCACCCACATGTGCTGCGGGGGTGCTGAGGCACGGGGGGAAGGGGCCCGTGTTTAATGCCAGTCAGCATGTTTTTCGAGCCAGGCAGAATGATCCATGGGGGTTATTAGCAGGCACCGATCATAGCTGGGGAAACAGATAAACCCTCCCTAGAGTCCCTCCCGGGCTTGCTTCCTACTTGCTCATCCCTGGGCAGCACTTAGAATACCCTCTTCTTCGGGGGGAGGTTGTAATCACTTTTGGAAAGGCCATGAGCAAAGTGGAAACACAAGCCCAGCCTGTGCCTCCCGGAATGGGTGGGCTCTGCCACTCCTCTGCTGGGCCACGTGGACTCACCCTCTCCCTCGCACACCTACAGCTTGGATCGCACTGAAGCCGGCCCAGGCTGTGTTGAGAGGGACTGGGCACCCTGGGCCTCCTCTTTGGCCTCAGGTGGTTTTTGTTTGTTTGTTTAAATGTATTTTTATTGATTTCAGAGAGTAAGGGAGAGGGAGAGAGAGATAGAAACATCAATGATGAGAGAGAAGCATTGATCGGTTGCCTCCTGCATGCTCCCTACTTGGAATCCAGCCTGCTAGAGCCTGACCGAGAATCATACTGCAACTTCCTGTTTCATAGTCAATGCTCAATCACTGAGCGGCAATGACCAGGTTTTGGCCTGATGTGTTTTAGAAGCAGTAGAGCTCTCACTGCCCTGCCCCCATCCCTGTAAGAACCTGTCTGGAATTTCCAGGCATGGATAATAAAAATACATTCCCCTCTAAGCACTCTAGATCCAAGTGCTATAGAGTTGAATCAGTTAACAAATGTCACATGTTAGGAAACCTGGTGCATTTGCCGTTAGAACTACCTTCATTGTCCGTCTTGGAGGAGGGTCCCAGCTCATAAGCCAACAAATCTACTGTTCTGCCTGCTAGTCCTCTCTCACACTCTGCTCTACTAGTCCTCTTTCTCCTACTCTGCCTGCTAGTCCTTACTCTCATACTCTGCTCTGTCTACCAGTCCTCTGTCTGCTGCTCTGCTCTGCCTACTGCTGTCCATGCTGTCCTATTATTTTCACCAGCATCACCACAACATGTGAGTGATGCGTGGTGCTACCACATTATGTAGCTGTTGTAATTTCATGGACCACCATTGTATATGCAGTGTGTCATTGACAGCAATGTTGTTGCATAACCATGACTGTGTCTGTCTGCCCTGCTGTCTGCCACACTGTGCGCAGGGTCTCTCCCCAGGGTCCTAAATCAATGAATGCAGAATGCCACCAGCTGTTGGTCTCTGCCAGCCTCACGCTCTCCTTTCCTGTAGGGAGGAGAGTCACTTCCTCATCCCCCACTCATTCATTCATTGACTCATGGGGCACTATTCCTCACTCCCTCCAGCCTAGGTACTGGACTCCGGCTTTGAGGAAATGGGGTCAGAGGGCAGATCTTCTGCCTGATTGAAAGAGGGGCAGAAGAAAGGTCTAGAAAGCATCCTAGAGGAAGCATGAGTGTATTGGACTTTCTTGTGAGCTGGTGTGATAAGGAGACAGGCAGTGTGGGGGTGGATCTTGAGCACAGTGAGCACTGTTGCAGGCTGGGAGTGTGGAGGGGGGATGGCCTTCTGGGGTCTGGTCCTCAGGGTCAGCCTGAGGGCAGGACCAGGAGAGTCCTAGGATGATGCTGGGCTTTGTACTCCAGGACCTGAGGCTGCCTGTCAAGGATCCTGCCTCTAGATCTCCTTTGCTGGCGTAGAGCTGGGCCCACAGACAGGGTCAGGGCCCACAACACCTTAAATTGGAGAATGGGCCAGGCTGCTCTTGGGTTTGTGGAAGGAAGGACAGCTCTGGTTTCTCTGGCCCCGAAACAATTAGATTCCTACTGCTTTTCGTTCACACTTAGCCAATCAAATACTGTTTCACAAGAAGGGTTTTAGACAGGAAGCCTTTGGGGTTGTTCTCCTCTCTCTTTTCTCTCACAGTCTTATTCTAGGAAACAAGCTTCTGGGCCTACTTGGGGCCAGCGGGGTGTGTCACATGCCATCTTTTCTACATCCCAGTTTCTCTTCCAGCAAAAAGGGGGGAGGGCTTTCCTAGGAGTCCTGTGGCCTGGCCTCCAGCCCTGCCAGTTGGACCTCCAGTTGGGGTCCCGATGCAGGGAACCCATTTCTGTGAGCAGCAGGTGGAGGTGGGGGCTGGAGGGTGGGGGGGAGGGTGGTGAGAATGGCATGTGCTGGAACCATCATCCAGTCAGCTGAGCCGGAATTACGCAGAGCCAGTGCTGCCCAGGGAGCCAGGCTTCCGGAAGCATCACGTGGCTTGGCCAGTGTTTTTCCACATCCCCACCCTGCACAGTCCCTGCATGTGCTTTGCTTTCTGGTGTCAACAGATGGTCGTTGGCTCCAATTCAATGCCAAGAGGAATCCCTAAGTTGGGGTGTGGTGAACAGGGAGACTTTATTTAGTGCAAAAGCTTGACTGTGCTACAGCACTGCTGTGCAGCAGCAGAGAGCGCTGCAGTGCGGCTGCGACTGCGAGTCCTGAGGCAGCCCGGGCCAGGCCTCGACATCGAGGCAGCCTCGTCCGTGATGGTGCACTCCACTTGGCCCTGCTCCGCGCTGGGCTGCGGAGGGCGCTGCAGCACTGCTCTGCCCTGCTCTGCCCTGGCCAGACATTGTCAGCTCCAGTAGAGAAAGTGGGCTTATCTAGACACAAGTCCCCGCTGCTGGCCCTGGTGGTCACAGGGGCACATCTTCGATTGGATGGGAGATCCTCAGTCCTGTTGCTTAGCACTCCAGGAACTCCTGCTGAAGGCTGGGAGCGTGGAGGCAGGTGGTCCAGTGCAGGCTTCCCCCTGAGTGCGGTTTTGATGAGAGGTCTCTGCAGAATGACTGCTAGGCTCTGCACTAAAAAAAAAAAAATCCACCAGGAACCCTTCTTAGTCCTCAGGCTTCACACTAGGGACCCTCTTTTTGTCAGAAGGTCTCAGGATCATCTGCCCAAGGCTGTGGGCAAGGCATTGGTGGCTGACTCACTCCGCTCTGCCCGGAGGCCAAGGTGCAGAAGGGAGGCAGCCAGTGGGGCATGGACGACAGGGCAGGACGTGGCCAAATAGATGTTTGCAGGGAGTGAAGAGCCAGAAGTGACTCTGGGGACTGTGTTCATCACCACGTTTTTGTGCCGTTGGGGCTCTTCTCAGCCTAGACTGGAGGTCTGTGACCACCCCAGTTCAGTGATAACAGCTTCCCTAGTGCCTGGCCTGGCGGGACTCAGTGCTGTGGCCCCTCAAGAATGGCAGCAGAACAGCCACTGGCTCTTGGCGCGCTGGGGGGCTGCGGCAGGACCAGTGCCAGACTAAGCTCTTGCAGGCTCTGCAGGAAGGGCCAGAAGCTGCGGAGGGAAGCAGAATGGCGGTGACACATCAGGACCCGAGGAATCCTTGTCTCCTGGGACAGTGGAGCTGTGACAGCATCGAAGCTGCCGGGGTTGTTGGTACAAGTGGGCAGGTGAACCTGCTGAGGGCGCCGAGACTCCAGGGAACACTTGTGAAGGTGACCTGGGCAGTGCTGGGCCACACTGACCCGCCTGTGTCTGGAACAGGAGGCAGGAGCCCGGAACACGGGGAGTCACAGGCCACTCTTCTCCAGACCCTTGGCCTGGGCTTGTGTTCTCTGCAAGGTCTCTCGAAGGATTGCAGGGCACACCTGTGGAACCACAGCCCCTAGCAATCTGCTGTGGGTTTGGGTCCTGACTTTACTTCCTTTGGAACAGATTCTGTGGCCAGGAAACTTCAAACATGATCAGGCTTGGCCTTCTGTAAAGTATTTTGGTGCTAAGGTTTTCTAAATTGGGACCCTACTTGTCTACCCTGACCATTGGGCAGCCCTTTTCATTCCTGGTCTCCACGGGGCACCTTTAGAGTTCCCCTGCCCCCCATCTCCCACTCCTAGCTGAGGGCAGGAGGGCATGGAGAGGCCCTTTGGCACTCCCAGGTCCTCACAGGGCTGGGTCTGCACAAGCTCCGGACACATGTCGGCTCAGCTCTGATCCAGTGTCCCTCCGGTGTGGGTCCTGTCACTGCCTTCATTGCACAGATGGGGAAACCACGGCACAGGCAGGCAAAGAGCATCAGTGATGGGCCCAGGCCTGGCCACAGTGTCCGCTGCAGCCAGTGCTGTCTGCCATGACCCTGTGGCCTCTGGCCCGGGTCCCGTCCGCCTCCTGTGGCCTGTTCCCCTTATCCTGGCCTCCCCATCCGAGCGTGTCTCAGATCGCATTGTGTAACCAAAGTACCACAAACCGGAGAGCTCGAGTGAACATTTACTCACCCAGTCACGGAGGCTAGGCAGGGACTGGTCCCAGACGGAGTCTGCCACTCCCAGGGGCCTTGGGGCAGGTGCGATACCAGCCCTCACAGGGAGCACTCTCCCTGCAGCCCTCCCTGTCACCTGCCCTGCCCTGCCCTGGTGCAGCAGCTGGGCTGGCCCAGCTTCCTACACTCTTTCCAGCAACTATTTTGTCATATGTTGTCCAGCAGCACCTTCTTGGGAAGGCCAGACTGTGGGATTGTGCATTGGCGGGCCCTGGTCCTACCAAGCTCTGTGTGGGGGCAGGACTGGCCGTGAGAGCCAGCAGTCTGGGCCTCAGCCTGCAGGACACCAGCCAGCTGTGGTGTTGGAATTTCCTCTCTGATTTTCATTTCCCCCTCCCCGCAGTGAGACAGAAACACTTTTTAATTGCCCGCTGTGGAGTAGCATTCAGGATATTATTATTCTTATTAAGTGCTTCCTGTGGGCGGTGCCTGGGCATCAGCATCAGCAGAGGTCCCTCAGTCAGCCTGTCCGGGCTTGTTGGGGTGGTGGTGCCATTCGCAGGCAGAAGGCCTGGCCCGGGAAGGAGGAGCCCTTGGACTCCCGTGACTCGCATGCCTTTGAGCTCTGAGGCCTGAGCCGGTGGCACAGTGCCCACTGGGAGAGGCCTTGGCCACTGAGTCACCTGTCTGCAGGGTTTCAGGGTTGACTGAGGCCACCCAAGCAGGAGGCACGGGTGCGTGCTGTCTCGTGGGGCTTCTCCCAGCCTGGCAAGCACCTTTGCTCTGCAGCGTGGAGAAGCTCAGGAATGGCGGAGCCTTCAAAGCCCACGTTCCTCCTGATGCTCATGCTCCCTGAGTCCACGGCTCAGAAGCCCTGATACACAGGATAGCGTGATAGTCATCCTATCTGCAGGAGCATGTTTGCAAAGCTGCAGGTGATTTGGTGCCTGAGAAGCACTGTTAGTGCCTCCTGTTATGGGTGCACATCATTTAATTTCCTGGGGACCCCAGGCAGGAGAGGCCACAGAGTTCAGGCCGGGGTTCAGGCTACACAGCTCCGTGGGGGCCACCATTGAGTCTTCTGGACTCTGTCCACACTGCCTGAGCCTGAGGAACTCTATATCTTCTCCCTTCCCTCGGGGTCTCCCCTTCCGGGCCCAGCTCCGAGACCACCTTTCCAGAGGCCTTCCTGGCCGCTCCGGGCTGTGTGGAGATCTCCCTTCCTCGAGTCCAAGGCCATTCTGGCATCCTGTGCTGCGGACCCCACTCGCCACGGAAGGCCAGGCTCTGCGGCCTTGCAGACATCCTCTGCAGAGCTGCCCTGTGCAGGAAGTGTGTCCTGGACTCTGGGTCTCCAGAGCACTCCAGCAGGGTCCTCACCCACCGACTGAGCAGGAGCCTCCGGTGAGAGCTGGGCCCTGGTGGTCGGTCAGCTCCACTGGATTCCAGAGAAGGCTGAGGAGCTGGAACCGGGAGAGCTCGCAGTCTGTGTGGTCAAGGCCACGTCAGGTGCATCAAGTGACTGGGCAGTGTCATCTCCCTCGGCAGCTAGTGTTGCCATTTCTGGTGTATCCTGGGAAGCCTGCACTCCAGCTTCCCTGAGGAGTGGGCCTGAGGCCTCACAGGAGCAGGAGAGAGCCAGGGGTCCTGCCCTGTGGGATCTGTGATGAGCCTGCTTCAGGGGCTGAAAACAGAGACCGTGACCAGCAGCCCACCAGATCGTGTTCAGCTGAAGTGTCCAGGTCATGGGGCAGAAAAGAAGAGAGCGCTCTCCCTCCCCACCATGAACGGTTCTCATCAGCAGAGCATCTTTCTGTCCCCATCCCCTGTAGGTTAAGTGGTTTCACTGGCGAGCAGGCATCAAGGGGATGGAGTGGCAGTCGCTCTGTGGGAGGCCAGTGCACTTGTCAGGCCGTTGATCCCCTCGCTTGCTGTGGGTAGAGCTGGGTTTGCTTACGGCATTTGGATCATTAAAGGGGTCCACCCTCTGGACCACCATCCTCCTGCACACAGGAGGTATTACCCTCCTGGGACCTAGTCTCACACTCTCTGCTTAAGCGTCTTTGCCACTGACTTTTCTGAGGGCCAAGTCATGGCCATAGTACTAGATGATGTGGCCGGAGGAAGGTGAGGCAGGATATGTGTGTTTTTTTAAAACATCATCCTTTCAAGCAAATTCATGGTGCTGTTGACTCGCCAAACGACCAGGCCACCTGTAAGTCCCTCACTTGCTTGTTGTGTCCTGGCCAGTGAGACACTAGGGAACAGAAAGTGGGCCCAGCTGGCACTCAGAGTAGCTGGCTGAGCCTCTGTGGACGGGACCACTGGGACGGGGTGGTGGTCAGCAGGTTCATTTGTAGGAGACTTTTCCTGCAGTGCCCAAAACCATGATGTGGCACCCGAGTTCCTGTCTGATGCGTGGGGATCGGGGGAAAGTTCCCTCCATGACTAGACAGGGCCTGATTCACATCTCCCCCAAAGCTCGAGACCCCACTCTGTGTGGACACACCACACAGCATCCAGGGGGTGTCCTTCCTCCTGTACCAACAGAGACCCTGGCACTCGGAGCTCTTGTCACTTTCATGGAATTGTAAGTGAAAGGAAAACAGTGGTCAGCTAGTCATTAATTGGGCATCCCAAGCAGAATCCCCATAGTGTGAGAGAAATTGGGGGCTAATACATCTTTCTCTGGCCTCAGCCAGACCAAGATAGAAGGCCTCCATTTCTGCTTACCATAAGCCACCTGGAGCCCATCTGGTAGCCATGAGGTGGCCATGGCACCAGCATCCTACCTGGTGGCCCCAGGGCCTGGGCCAGCTGCCCGAGAAAGATGGGGACCTATGACCTGCTCTGGCCCCTGGCCTCCCTCCCAAGTCCCCCTGGCTGCACTGCATGGGTTTGTGCTTGTCATTCCTCAGGCCTGCTCTGTGCACAACAGCCTCCTCCCAGGACACCTGTGCCGTCCCTCGGTCAGTGGCAGGCAAGGCAGCTTTCTCACAGGAACCAGAAGTCCGATCTAAGGCCTTCCTTCCGTCTCGATGGAAGAGACACGGTACCTGGAGACCATGCTATCCTATAGGGACTGGACAGCCCGGGGGCTGGTGCGTCCCCAACACGCCTGACTCTCCTGGGAGACAGTTGCCTTCACTAAGCTACCCTCCAGCTGTTGGCCCAGTGCTGGGCCTGCTCCAAGTTCACCCCCTGGCAGTGCCTCTGTGTCATAGCAACACATGACTTCATCTGAGGGGAATCCTCCAGCTGCTGACACAGCTGCCCCATCATGTTTCCATGACCCAGCTTCCTGCTTCTTTGTCTGAGCCCCTGCTGCCCCCGCCCATCCTCTCCGGCAGAAATTCACCAGAGTCCTCATGTCTGGTGCGTGGAGATGAACTAAAGCCCTGCTTTCAGGGGAGCACTCCCCCTTACACCTTCTCTTTGGCCTTCTTACTCACACAGCGAGATCCTTAAACCAGGGACACTGCCGTGTAATGCTGCCTCTCTGGGACCACCAGCGAGGAGCACTGGGCATTTAAACCTTAGCACAGGAAAATTCTGGGGTAAAAAAAAAAGCCAGCATGCCGCCACCCTCGCTTCTCAGCTGGTTGGTCTTTCTATGTGGGATCAAAACCAAATGTGCATTCCTTCAGGGAGTCGGGCACCCACAAAAAAGTCCCATTTCAGAGTCTCTCCCTCTGAACTTAAAGAGAGCTGCGCTGAGCTCTGGCATGTGGTGTGCCCTCCCTCTGCCTGAAGGATGCCGGGCTTGGATTTTTGTTTGACTTGAAAAAAGAGCCCACAATGAAAACAACGTGTGGAAAGGTCTCCTTCCATGTCACCCAGGCAGCTCTTCTTCTTCATCATCCTCTTGGTCCTGGGCTGCTGGCAGTGCCTGCTCACGGACCCCATCGTGGCATCCGCCCGGGGCCTGCCCCAGGAGCCCAGGCTCAGCACCTGCCTCTGAAAGGTTCCTTCAGGGGTGTTGGGGACAGTCCTTGCTGGTCTGAAAGGTCCTCAAACCTCGGATGCTTCAGGGTTAGCCTTCACCTTCAGTTTGCCAGGAGTGCACAGTTGGTCCCAGAAACAGTTTTGAGTGCTGTCCTATAAGTGGCTTCAGTGACAGGGCCTGTGGCTGGCGGGCTGAGAGGAGGTGGAGGGCCACTGGTCAGTGTGTTGTAGATAGGGCTATAAAGATGAAACAGCACCTGCACCAGAGCCCCTCTGGGCCTGATCAGGTTCCTACCATGGCCTGCTTGGGGTCTCCCTTGCTGTATGCTCAGGCCCCTTGGGACGTCTTGGCATGTCCCTGGCTGAGACAGGTGTGGCCTTTCCCAGGGGCGCCGTGACAATAGCGTAAGGGGGAGGCCTCCCCTTGAAGCCGGACTGTCTGGTAGGAAGGAAATCAGAGCTCACCTAATCCTCATTGTGCAGATGGATAATGTGAGACCCAGAAAAGGGGACATAATTTCTCCCAGTCCCATGTTCACTAGTGGCAAGGCCCATCTAAGATTTCTGGCCGATATGCACGCCAGCCCCACACCACCTGGCCTGCTCCTGTGGCCTTTTGATTTCCTGCTCAGAACCCTTCTCCCCTCACCCCACCCCTGCATCCTAAAAAATCCGAGTCCTTCCCACAACCAGACCAGGCTTGTGGGACCTACTGTCTCTCTCCTCTCACTCCACCCTCTGCTCCTGGTGCTGCCATTGCTAACTTCCCTTTGCACTTGCCATCCCCCGACCTGGTGCACCTGTCCTGCGGGAGCCCTTACTCCCACCCCATCCCCTCTTTGCCCCCATGCCCAGCCCGTTTCCTCAGTTTCGCCATCCTCTGACATGCTGGTACAAATGTATTTGCTAGTTTGTTCACGGCTTGTGTCCTCAGGAAAGCTGCCTGGCTCTGTGAAGTGGCACCGCGGGCTGCTGTCTCTGCGCTGCTCCAGGGCCCTAGAGCACTCGTTGCTAAGAGCATGCCCAGATACCTGACAGGTGACTGAATGGGTAAAGGAATGAACTAAGGAAGGAAGGGATGCAGAATGACTGATTACTGCTACATGACTGTTGCCAGGATTAGCTCCGTGCTGGGAGTGGACTGGTCTTCTCTGAAGGTCGGCAGGCACACATCCATTTGCCCTGGGGCCACACTGGGGACTACCATGTGGATGTGAGTCCTCGGAGACCCTGCTTCTGAGGGCCTCCTGGCTGCTGGCTACTGGCAGCGCCCAGGGCTTCAGGTGGCGGGGGGTGGGGGTGGGGAGGGGGAGGACAGTGGAGCCACGAGCTGCCTGGCGGTTGCTCTCCTACAGCAGACTCACCACGCAGAGCCTCTGTGTGCTTCCTGGCAAGAAAAGGATCCATGGTGTCATGGCAAAGGCCCAGGAGGCCACGGGCTTCATGAGGATAAGTGCCTGTGGCACTCCCCTGCCCGACCTGGTGGGTGCTGGGCCACACCCAAGCTGCCGACTGACCTAACTCACCAATGCCTGGATGGGCGAACTGCTACACGTGTTCCCAGGCTCCTTTTGAGGGCGCTAAGTGGTAACAAGAGGAGCACAGGGCGGTGGCCAGAGCCCCTGCTGCCTGTCATCCCATTGGTGTCAACTGCTTGGAGGGCAGCAGGGGTGCCGAAGCCCTGCCCTGCCCCTCTGACTCGAGAAAGAGAAAGCCACTTCCCATGTCACCTCCACAGCCATCATCCCAGGGACCAGTCGAAAGGAGGGAGCAGCCCCAGCTGTGGCGTGCTCTGTGGATGGCTGTCCCTCAGGCCTCTTCCCAGAAGCCCAGGCTCCTCCTCCCCCAACACACACAGGCACACACGCACCCACACACAGGCGCGCACACACATACACACAGGCACACACACAAATGCACACACATACATACACACAGGTACACATGCAATACACACAGGTACACACTCACATACACACGCACCACATACACACAGACACACACGCACCCACACACAGGCACACACGCACCCACACACAGACACACATGCACAGCCTGGTTTGGTGTTGTAGCAGGTCAGCATCGGCGCCACTCCAGTTCCCGTTTTCCTGGTAAACTAGCATGTGCACTTCTTTCCTGAGGAGGCCAGAGCTCTTTAGACCTGAAGCAGTTGCATTAATCCTGCACAGAGACACATCTCCGCTCACAGCTGCTTAGGCAGGGCCCTGGACAGAGTAGTGTGGGGGAATCTGATATTGCATTAAGGGACCCCTTCAATCCGGTCCCTAATTGAAAAGGGACACATGGGTGCTGGGGTGGAGGGTGGGAACACCAGGAATTCTGGGGTGAGTGCAGCTTGGGGTTGCTGTGAAGACCTAGGAGTTGATATTTGCAAAGTGCTTAGAACAGGCCCAATACTGTGTGCATTTGCTAAACACAGTGAGTGAGCAAGATGGGGATAGGAGGCCCAGGAATTCCCCTTGCATAGGGCTGCCTCTGAGTGTTCATTCATGCTGGGCAGGCAGAGGGAAATGCTATGAGCAGCTGTCCAGGGCCTTGGACTCTCCTGGCTCTGCCATTTTTTATCCCCGTGACTGAGCTGAAATCGCCCTTGGCCTCTATTTTCTCATCTGTGAAATGGGTACAATAACACCTACCCTGGCTACCCCAGGGGGCTTTTGGAAATGTAGGAAAACATTTGTTAACAGTGCTGTGGTTCGGTCTGCCTGGCTCCATTGAGGAAACCATAGAGGCCCTTTCCTGCGCCTCTGGAGAGGTGGCACTGCTTCCCTGCTGGACTCCCCGAGGGTTCCCAAAGCCCAGTTTGTTCCTGTGTGGGAGCAGGCAGCACTGACCTCCGTTTTTCGAGGCAAACTCCCCTGTGAGCCCAAGATTTCTGGAGTCTGGGTTTGGCACATTGGTTTAATCTGGGTGAGAAATTGGTTTTCTTTGTTCCAAGTCCCCGTGGAAGATGCCAGTATTGTAGAATTATGAAGATAAAATTGAATACGTAAAAAATAAGGTTAAAATGTCAGGAGAAAAGTTTCCTCTTGTTAAGAGTTCAGAGCATTCAAACCAAGTGTCCATCAAGAGATGAACGGATGACCAAAACGGGGTCTACCCATCGGGCACATGGTATAACGGATGAGCACTGAGGACATGATGCTGGTGAACTACGCCGGTCATGTGAGGACAAGCACTATCTGATCCCACTCAGATGAGGGACCTGGGTGGTCACATTCATAGAGGCAGAAAAAAGGATGGTGGTCGCCTGGGCAGGGTGCAGAGATGGGGAGTGCGTAAGGGGTCCAGGGTTTCAGCTTGGGAAGATGAAAACGTCCCATCATGGATGGTGGTGGTGTTTACACAGCAATGTGAATGTGCTTCACTGTGCTGTACACTTACCTGTGATTAACATGGTAAATTTCCTGGTGTGTGTATTTTACCACAGTGAAGTCAAAGAGTGGGTAGTGTTTATAGAAAGCATCAGCGTCTACACGTGAGCAGCAGTGTCTGTGTGCCTTCATTAGGGCAGCCTGGCGGCTGCTGCCCGCACGCGTGGAACACAAATGGCCGTGGCTCAAAGCCGACAGCAGGGCCGCCTCCCCTGACTCCCACTGGCCAGGCCTTCCGCGTGAGTGAGCCCGCGGAGAAAGCTCCCTGTCTTAGCCCTTTCTCCAGTCTAACTATTTTTTAAAGAGGCTTGTTTTCCTAGCACCTGTAATTACGTTTGCCTCCAGGGTACCCAGGGATTTTTTCTTAATAAGCAAAGAGCATCCTACAATTACCATGATGATTTGTTGAGGGCAGGCCAAGTGCAGACAGGGCTGACTCACCTCTGCAAACTGATGCTCACACGCTGGCATTTACAGCTTGGAGGCCCCGCCAATGCACGTAGGGTCAGTAATTAATGGTAAGAGCTGGGGAATTAACATTCCCACATGGGTGTCTGCTGGCTACAGCGGAGTGGGCCCTGGCTTCACAGAGCTCTAGGCGAGTGCTGCTGGCGTGGGTGCCGTCACCCGTACAGTGGAACCACGCAGCCAAGGCCGGGATGGGCAGAAGCCTGTCGGCTCTGTCAGCCCTGATTTGCGGCCCAGCCTGTAATCTCCCCGAGTTCAAAGAGCGCTTAGCTGCTTGTCTTTGTCAAGAGCACGGTTGGGGATCTTTTATGTGAGGGATGTAGGTTCTCCGGCTGACTTTGATTATTTATTCATCCCCTTCATGGGTGTGTGATAGCTGGGCACCTCAGAGCCCCCGTCCTCACTGCTCTTCCTCTGAAATTCATTGAGCTTTAAAGTCCTTTGAAAATTGCTTTCCGAGGGAGGGGAAAGGTTTTGAAGTCCTGTCTCTCTCCCTCTGTACAGTGCCGCAGCACCTTTTGCCGCCGTTCCATGCTCCCTTACCGATTGACATGAGACATCAGGAGGGAAGGTACCATTACGAGCCTCACTCTGCCCACGGCGTGCACGGGTAAGTTCTGCCCTCCACTCGCTGCCTCGGCATGCAGCCTCCCCACCCTGGGGAAGCCAGGCTGCCGGCCCTGGCCACCTCTCCTGCCTCCGTTTTTTTTGGAGTTCCTGATCTGCGTCGCCACCTTTGCCACCCACGGGTGCACTGGCCGGGATCCTGAATGGCTGTGTGGCTCCCTCAGGGTCCTGAGAAGCGAAGCATAGCCATCTCCCTCTTCACCACTTCCAAGGCTGCCAACTCTCCTGGCAGATCCATAAGCAGCACCTGGGCTCTGTACCCCCAGCAATGGGAGACCTTTCAGGGCAAAGGTCCCATCTAAGTATGCTGAACTTCCTCATGTGTTGTCCAAGCATAATAATTCATCGCATCCCTTTCCCTCTCTGAAGTGTCCTGATTTGGATACTGAGTTACAAGGTCACCCTACTTAGGAGGACAAGCTCCAAATTATACTTTGGGGCCTCTTCCTGATACTGCTTTGAGACCACAGGCTGAGACGCCAGTGCTGTCCCACTACACGTCTTGAGGCCTGTAGCGGATGTCACTTTTCTTGGTCTTTATGACCCGATGAACCGTGCCCATGCTGCCCCCACGTCTGCTTTTAGAAGAAAGGCCATGTTGTTCCCCCCAATGTATCTGCTGCTCCCACACCTGCCCGGGAGGGACTTACTGCACAGAACCAGCCCTGTGGCCCCCCTGGACCCAGCCACCTCACCTTTCCAGGTGCTGTTTGTGGTTCCAGCACTCACAACCCCATCGCATGTTCCTGTGTCTTGGCTCCAGCTGCCCAGCCTGCCTAGAATGGCGCACTGATTCCCACTGGCCCCGGCCGGCCTCTTCCTCTAAGCCTCAGCGGGGGTCACCACCTTCTGGGGCACTGGGAACCGCACACCGCGTGGGACTCTTCCCTGATCCCACATACCACCGTGCCAGAATGGGCTCACACCTGCCTCCCAGCAGGCTCTGCCAGTGGCTGGTGCACAATCACTGTTTGCTGAGTACACAGCCCTCCATGCATCCCATCCACTGCTCTCCCGGCTCCCGACCGAGTAGAGGCAGTGAACACTTGCTGAACACTGACTACGTTCAAAGCACATCCTCTGCCTGGTCGGGGGCAGGTGACTGAGAAGGGGCCCAGTTAGTTCCGGTGAGTTTCTCCAGTTTGAAGTTGGTTGCTTGGTGACTTCTATTTCTGGGCATTTCCTTCCCACGAATAGACCAAATCTGGGATATTTGTTTTCTTTTTAAATAGACCTTTTACTTTGGAATAATTTCAGACATATAAAAACAGTTGCAAAAATAATACAAAGATTTCCATTATACTCTTCACCACTTCCTCAGGTGTGCTGTTAACTAACTTCTGGGTCTTCCCCAGATTAAGCAAGGTGCCTGCTAATGTCTCTTCTCTCTGGTTCAGGACCCAGCATTTGCATTTAGTTGTCTTATCTCTATCATCACCTTTAATCTGGGACAATTGCTTAGTCTCTCCTCATGACGTGGGCACTTTTGAAGGGGACAGCCCAGTTACTGTATAAAACGTCCTCCTGAGTTTGTCTGATGTTGCCTCAGATTAAGTTCAGAATATGCGTGTTGGGGAATAATGAGAAAAGTGATGCTGTGCCCGTCCTGCGGGAGACATGTCCAGTGGCACTTCTCATGCCCGGGATTAGTTGTGATCGCATAGTTCCGGTGAGTTTCTCCAGTTTGAAGTTGGTCGCTTGGTGATGCCTGAGGAGTCACTGTGGTAACGTGTGCATATCCTTCTCATCACATCGGACCCACAAACTTTAACCTCCGTGGCGGCTCCTGTCAGAAACAAGTTACTGGTCTTTGCCAAATGCTGCTTTTCCATTCACGTCGCTCCTCCCATATGTATCTGCTAGAGAGCTCCTGTGAGGCATAGCTGTGCCTTCTCCCCGTTTCTCCTTTTCAAATAAATGTATTGATATTTGTGATAGTCGATGAGTTACGGTCTCTGGTTATCACTGTTTAGTGTGTTGTTCACATTGTCCCAGATTTGGACATTGTCTCCCTGTCTCCCAACACATTCAGCACATGTACTGGTTCTCATGGACAAGGTGGGACCTGCTGCTGCAGCCATGCGCCCACCGCAGCCTGCCCACCTCGCTGGCCTCAGCTGCTGCCAGGAACGGAGGCCAGCTCTAGCAGCTTCGGGGAAATTGGTACGTTTGTAGCAAGTGGATCCCCTGGAATTGCTCAGTTGGTGGCATCTGCGAACCTAAGTGTGTTAAGGGAGCTGAGTCCCTTCTAGGAGGGGTTGCAATTGCTGGTTTTCTGCTCTTGATACATGTTTGGCTGGTTCAGGACATGGATCCTGGGCACAGTCGTGGGTGTGCTCAGTGCTGAGAGCCCCCCGCCCCCCCGCGGGGTGCCAGGCAAGCCCCTCACTGCAGGGGAACATCCATACTCACATCTTCCCCCAGCTGATAGGAGAAGACCCCCCCCCCCCACTAGCAAATGCGATTTCTCGTGTTAACTCTGACCTATGATTGTTAAACACTTCCTGTTTCATTTCAGTCCCCTCAACAGCCCTCTGAGAATGCATGTCATGTCACCCTGCCTTACAGAGGAAGGAACTGAGGCAACACACAGAGGATAAGTAGCTGGCATGAGGGTCACCCACATAGGGTTGGGGAGTTAGAAATCTCCTTCCCGCCCCTGAACCCAGCCCCTTGGTCTCATATTGGCCTCTCCAGGGGGGCACATCTGGACCCCTGGGCAGGTTCCACCGAATCCACAGAGTACAGACCACCCTTGGTTAGGGCACTGCCCTAGGTCAGTGGTGCCCAGCCTGTTAGGGATGCAGGTCCCCAGGCCCAGACCTGTGGAGTCAGCTCTGGGGCAAGGCCACGATCTGCATGTACCTCGCCTGCTGCAGGTGCAGGTTTGAGATGCTGTGCAGGCAGAGCCTGGCTGCTGAACGGGGGTCCTTAGTGCTGTCCCCCCCTTACAACTGGGAGCTGTGGCAGGAAATCGCCCTGCGTCTTCTTCAGGCTTCGCTGCTCACTAGCTCTGGGTTGAACACAAGTCACATCCCCCTGCCCCCTCGGGCCTGTCTCCCTCCTGGCCAGGGAGGTTCAGTGTGTGGGCAGAGTACCTGGAGGAGCAGAGGACGATGGCAGGTCGCAGGAGAAGTCTGGCCAGGCCAGTGGCCTGCAGAAACTCTTGTCACTCACTGACCCAGCAGTTCTTTCGCTTTCCTGGATAACTGAAGGGCACGTGTGAGTCTCCTGCTGCTGCTGTCATGAATCTCTTCGCTTAAGTGAGCTAACCAGGACAGATTTGGTCTCGGAGCTCTAGAGGCCAGAAGACTGAAGAGACTCTTCTAGGTCAGTGGTCGGCAAACTCATTAGTCAACAGACCCGCAGTTGGCCGACCACTGTTCGAGGAGAACCATTTCCTCCTGGAGGCTCCGGGAGAGAATCCATTTCCGTGGCCCACAAGCCCCGCCTCTTTTCGCCTTGCCTTTCTCCCCGGCCTCTGTCCTCTCATGGCCGTCCTCCTCTGCAGCCATTTTCTCCCTCTGCCCCCCTCATCAGGAGACCTGTGCTTGCTTGAGGGCCATGGGACAACCCAGACAGTCCTGAACTCCACGTCTCCAACGGCCCTTTCCCACAGAAGGTCCCATTCCCAGGTCCCAGGGCTGAGGACGGGGACTCTCTGAGGGTCGTTCTCCAGCTCATTTGGGATCCCCAGTCTCAGTGGTGAGCCCAGCATCACCACGTACAGTAAAGGGCAAGATCTGTGTGACCTGGAGCCGGTCCACTGGTCCCTCACTTCCCGCTGGCCCTGGGAGGTGAGTTAAATCTGCAGCTCACAGGTGCGGACACAGCTCAGAGGTGTCCCCACTCCACAGGGCATGCCTTGCATGGCCACCAGGTTTGCCTCTGCTCGAGGGTTGAGGAGGCAAGGAGGGCTAGTCCGTTCATACCCCAGCCGTGGCAGCAGCACTGTTCCCCGCATCCTGCTGGCCTGGCTGCCAGTCGCTCCAACGTGTCCTCAGGACAGTGAGTGGGTCCCGGCCAGGCCACGGGGGGATAAGGCAAGTGCTGCAAACCCGCCCCTTCACCCCTGCCCTCACCATCCCAGGTAAGAAACGGGACAGAGTTCGGGAGGGAAGCAGCCCCTGTGGCCCAGGCCCTGTGGTTAGTGCGGAGCCCAATCCAGCCAGCGCTGTTGTGGCCGCTCCTCCTCCTTGCCGGCAGCAAATGTGTCCAATTACACAAACGTTGCTCAGCAAATGAGGTGCGGTGTCGTCTCCTGTCAGCCCGCCTTGAGGCTCCTGCCTGCGGCTCCGTGCACAGGCCTCTGCACAGGCACCCAGGACGCTGGTCCACTCTGGCTCTCGAGGTCCAGTAGTTGCGTGATGGAGCGCCAGTGCCCAGGGCTCCAGCAGAGTGCTCCACTGTGGGCCTCCTTGCCTGCCCGGCCCGCAGGGGCACTGCTGTCACCAGGTCTGCCAGGCTCTAGGGGCTTGCACCCTAGTGCTGCCAACCTGAAGGAATGAGCCTCAGTTTTTTCATCTGTAAAAGGGCATAATGCGTAGTAAGGGTACCTGCACCATCCACTGAGTTACTTTCAGAATTAAATGGGGTAATTTAAGTGACAGTTTGGGCACATTCCATAGATGCTAATAATGGTGGAACCACTGCTGTTACTCCATTGGCCATCAGAGAAGGAAGCTGTCTGCAGGCACGAGGCCTGTGTGGCAGGGGCAAAGCAGGCCATGCCCTTGAGCAGACGAACTACTGTCGGGTGGCTGGGGCACAGGAAGATGGGAAATCGGGCTGAGGTAGTAACCACTGGGGGCAAAGAGAGGAGGTCTCCTTACCCCAGGAAGGCCTTTGTCCTTTCAGCAGCAGGAGCCGTCTTCCCTTCACTGAGGTACAGACCCGACAGGGCCTGCAGCGCTTGCTAATGCTCAGAGCCTTCCAGCACGGGAACGGCCCTGCCCCTGGGTCCTGTGTAGCACCTCTTACCTGTAAAGCACAGGGAGGGATGGGGGGACAAATGGATCCTGTGCAGCACCTCTTACCTGTAAAGCACAGGGAGGGATGGGGGACAAATGGATCCTGTGCATGCTCTTACCTGTAAAGCACAGGGAGGGATGGGGGACAAATGGATCCTGTGCAGCACCTCTTACCTGTAAAGCACAGGAATGGATGGGGGGACAAATGGCTGGGGAAGTGTTCTTGCTGGTCAGGCAGAGTTCTCTTGTGACCCCCCATCCCACACCCCAGGACATGCTCCTGAGGCTCCAAGAGCCCTTTCTGGGGGTCAGAAGAAAGCCCACCAGCTCCCCACTGCCTGGAGACTGCCAGCAGGAGAGAGCACTGTGGCCCTCCTGGGCCCTGCCCCCCTTCCCCCCCCCCCCCCCCCGGGTGTCATGGGGACCCAGGCTGAGACATGGCAGGGCCTCAGTCGGGACTTCGCTTTCTTCGGTGTCCTGCAAGCAGGAGTGTAGGCTGCCTGGGGCTCATTCACTCCTGAGCTGGCCAGAAAGTGGGCGCTCGTGTTCCTGGCTCAGGAGGTGGGGTTGACCTTCCACTCACTGTGTTGCTTGGTCCTTCCCATCCCAGCCCTGCCCGGGGCTTCAGAGAGGATCCATTCCAGCCACTTCCAGCCAGAAGGTTAGAGACCATCTCGTGCAGCAGTTCTCAAATCTGGCTAAAGGTCTGACTGGGGTGTGTCTGAAAGACCCACATTCCTGGGCCCCTGCACTAGAAGTTCTGGTTCTTTCAGGCTGGGGTGGGGCCCAGGAATCTGCTTTTTCACAGGTGCCCACAGGCCGGAGTTCACAGGAGTTCGCAGGTGCCCGCAGGCTGCCTTGCTCATTCTATATCCATGCAAGTGGCCCAATGATGGCTGTTGGCTTTGCAGAGGCGGAGCCCACAGGGCGTGGCTCCACACACTTTGTCACACGTGCAAATTACCCAGAGGTCCCTGAGAGCGCTGTGAAGATGCCTGATGCTGGCGCCTGCATGTTAATCGGGTGCTTAGCCCTCTCTGTGTGCTCTGAAGAAAGTCGTTTCTCTGCTATTGCTGCTGAGCTCCGGAGCCTCCTGGGCCAGGGCTTTGGAAGATGGCTTTTTCCAAGGTCAGTCTTACGTGCAGACTGACGGCCGTTGTGAGAGTAGCGGGCACGTGTGCTCAGCCTGGGGCTCACTTGCATTGTCCTGGGCCCTGACAGCTCTGTCCTCAGCCAGTCCCTGAGGAAAGGGGAGGGAGGATACCGAAAGCTATGTGGGCATTTTCCTCTTGATGCTTGGCACAGCACACCAGGCTCATGGTTCATAGAGACTGACTTTGTGTTTTTCAAAAAATGTTCTCCTCCCTCGGCAAAAGTGTGTCTTTCAAAAACTCGTGGGAAAATGAGACATCCGAAGGGCAAGTCCACCTGGCTCCTGGGCCTTTCCTTCCCCCTCCCCCCACCCTCTTGGCTCTTTGCTTTCCTCTGTCTCCATGGAGCTCCCTAAAAACCCACGTGGCCGACCACTTCAGAGCAGCTGGACCAGTGTGCCAACTTCCGTGGCCATGTGGGACTGCGTGACAGCGATGTGGCTCACAGCGATGTGGTAGCCCTCAGAGACCCTCCAGACATGGCCTCCCTCTCTGGCAGTCACACCCTTCTGGGTCCTATCACCTCCCCCTCATCGACACCTAGGAGGAGGGTGGCACTGCCACTCCACTTGTTAAGTAGGGAAATTGAGCACAGTGAGGCCGGCTGCCTTCTCCAGTGACAGCCTCCTGGTAAGTACCACAGCTGGGATTGGAACCTGGGAAATCTGACCAGAGGCCCGCCGCCCGCCAAGCTCCGAGAGTCTCGGCTCCTCAGCTCCGGGAAGGTGCGGCACGGGCAGCTCATTCATAATGGAGGCCGGCCTGTAAAAGTTTCATGAGGAGCGTGTCTGATAAGGCGGCCTGCTCTTTGATCTTGGATGAGTCCTGACTTCTCGCAGAAGAGAGGCTGCCTGGCTCTGGGCTTTAGAGAGAGCCTGTGTGGCCAGCCCAGGGCAGGAGGGGCCTGGAGCAAAGCACATCTTGATGTTCAGAAATGAGGCAGGCCTGGGAGGAGTTGCCCTGTGGAACAGGTCTGCAAAGTGGGAGGTGGTGCGCTGGGCCCTCTCCTGTCCTGCAGGGCCCTGTCGTCTTGGCCATTTCCCATCCCACACCCTGTGGATGTAGGCATAACAGGGTGGGGCAGAGTTCACAACCTGCCCTTTTGTCCTGGGGCTGGCTGTGTAACCTTCATGAGACTCGGTGTCCCCATCTCTAAGATGGGAATGCAGCTGCACCCCACATGGGTGGGCGTGAGGCTTAGATGAGTGTGCGAAGCATGCAGAACAGCTTCTGGCACAGAGTGCACGCCGGACAATCACGTGCTTTTTTTGGTCTCGGGCGGACACCAACAGGACACGCCCATTTCACTCCAGGCGCTCTGTTATGTGAGGGCCTGCAGTCTATAGCCAGTCCTCCCAACACCCTGTAATGTGGGCAATATTGTCCCCAATCTCAGAGGAGAAAACTGGAGGTTCCCAGAATTGAAGAGCTTCCCACGACCACTCAGCTAGTAAGTAAGTGAGCTCAGACCAACACACTCCTCTCTGCCCTGATTATCGTCGGAGAGGAAGGAGCCTTGCAGTGCACGTGTTAAAGCCACAGTGTCTTGTCCCCGCCGGGAAGCATGGAAACAGAACAGTAATTAACCCAAAGGAATGAATCACTAGTGGTAAATTTACGGGGGGTGGGGGGGAGGAGGAGATTGCCCTTTGAGGTGGGGGTCTCTCCCGCTGCATATGTCCAGGTTGTCCACTCGAGGGAAAAGCCAACATCAGTGCCCAGAAAGCACTAATTTATTCGCCTAAGTCGTCATTGTAGGATTGATCTGTGTCCCAGGCGCTGTCACTCCTGCCAACCTGAACCAGTGTGTGTGCAGAGTGCGGAAGCAGCGCCCTGCGTGGCCCTGCGGCTGCGCTCTGCAGGCCTGGCCGCTGCAGCCAGCACCGCTGCATGGCTGGCTCGTCCCAGTGCCTGAAGGAGAAATATGTTGGGCACGTCCTCTTCATCCAGAAGCTGCACTTCTGAAATGTGAATTTGACCTGCCCTGCCCAAGCAAAATAGAAAGAGATTAGTTGTTGCCTAACTCCTGGGGCAGTTCCTGTGGCCAAGCCCTCGCAACGCCTATGGTTGCCACCCTTGTGCCAGATGCTGGGTGGGAATGGAGGCGGAGGGAACATGAGGATCTCCTGGGCTGGGAGGGAATGGGGAGAAATTGGGCCGTTACAGGGTGGTATGCGGGGAAGGGAACCAGGGAGCCCAGAGCACCAGGAAACCAGGAATGGTCAGTTCCCCAGCAGAAAGGCCGGAGGCCTGCCGCTCTCCATCCCCCAAAGCCCCGGGACTGCACTGCCTTTGTGGGTTGTCCCTGCTGCATGTCAGTGTGAGAGAGGGCCTTTTCAGAGCACACATTGGTGGCCCCAAGAGCTTGACGAAGTCAGCAGCACCCTGCTCTAGCCTATTTGGAGTTGCCCAGGGCCAGCCAGGCCAAGCTGAGGGCTCTCAGTGTGGGGAGTGTCCCCTCCCTCCTACAGGCCTCTGCTCACTGCTTAAACCCAGCCCCCTGCCCCATGTCTCACTCCTACCCAGGGTGCCCCTTCCAGCACCCTGACATCTGCCCTGTGACACAGGAAACTGACTTTCTGGAAGGTTCCACTCAGCTGTGCTCAGCCAAGGGCTGCTCTTACAGACAAAGGCCCCTCGTTCGTGGGCACAGGTCACTTTGGAGAGCAGTCCAGACTGGCTCCCCCAGAGCCTTTCCCCGGCCAGCCTGATCCTGCCCGCCCCAACCCAGCTCTGCACCCGTCCTCACTTCACTGGGGAAAAAGACTCCTGGATACTTCCTCTTGTTTTTATGCTTTTGGTTTTTATGTTTGAAAAGTTGATAACCTTCCAATCTTCCTGGTCCAAGGGGTTGGGGGGATGTGATAAAAAGGGTGGGCAATTGAATTGCCCGTGTGGCTAGATCTTAACCAAGTCCATCTGTATGACCTCCTTTGTAGGCGCAATTTTATAACCTAATTTCCCTACGAAAACATCAGTGTTTACTTAGTAAGAAATCTGCTCTTTGTCAACTGGAAACAGTGATTTCTTTATTGCGGCTGTCCTTGGGGCCTGACAGCCGAAAGCTGGCACTCAGCTCTGGCTGGCGAGTGTGCGGCTATGATGGGAACAGGGTGAGCCGAGGGTCGAGGCACTGCATGAGCACAGATGTGTGTCGGTCACAGAGCAGGCCCGGTGGGTGGCTGGGGCTGCCCAGAAGGGAGCCTGGGCGGCAGATAGCTGGCTCGGCCATGATGAGCCCAGGGTGATGAGGGAGGCAAGCACTGAACCCTCCCTCACACACTCTCCAGCCGCCCACACAAGTTCACAACCAGCCAGTTCAGTGACCACTCCACTCCCACCCGGAACCCCGTCCCCTCAGCCAACTGCTCGCCCAAAGCCAGCTTCCACCCAGCTATGCTTCTTTAAAAGTTTGGTCTTATTCAATGTCAACGACATACAAAAGCCTGGTGAAAATATAAGGACATGCATCCTCATGCCCTGCCCAGCCCCAGGCCGAGGGATGTGTCGGCACCTTGGAGCCTCATGTGCCCCTCTGCCATCCAGCCCAGCTTCTTCAGTTCCCATCTCTGGGATTTGGAGCTTGTCATCCCCAGATGCTCTAGTGTCTGCCTGGTAGGTGAGGCCCCAACAGCATGTTGTTCAGTCTTGCCAGGTGGGCTGTACGGAAATGGGATCGCTGCAGGTGTGTTCCCGCTTTCACACCACACAGCTCCTCCTGCAGATCCGCCTGCTAGTGCTGGGGATCCCACTTCATTGGACTCTGCTCTATGCTGGCAGGCAGCTGGGATGTGTCTGCACTTTGTCCCCTTTGAGCCTATTGCCATGGTGTTGCTGCCCCACCCTCCGGGCCCTACAGCGTCTGGGAACGTGACTGTCAAGACAGAGGTGTTGACGTTTTTAACCCTTCCAGATGCGCCAGGCCTCTGTCGGCTTTGCTGACCTCACCTCTCCAGCAGGGTTGGAGGGCTCAGCTCCCTCCACCTCTTTGTTACCAGAATGATGTCATCAACATTTACATTTTTGCCAAAGTGGCATCCCTCTGTGATTCTAATTTTCTGCTTCCCTTATTACTAAGAAGCTGAGCATCCTTTATTTATTGGCTGGTAATGTTTCCTTCTTATAAAATGCCTGTCTGCAGTTTTGGCCATGTGTGCATGGAGTTGTCATTTTCCTGTTGATTTGAATAAGCATTTTATGTTGCAAGACTATATGCATTCCATGATTAGTTATATGCATTACAAATAACCTCTCCCAGTTTGGGCTTGGTCTCTCCTCTCACTGGGTGCAGAGAGGGACCTATTGTAACATAGCTCATGCTATCGAGGTTTGCTTTAGGATTTTCTCCACACATTCTCCTCCCGCCCAGCTGTGTGGTCAGAGCTTCAGCCCTGGGCTCTGCTAGCTATTCTCCAACATGACCTGCCCGTTGCTCAGCTCTTCTCCTGTCTCAGAACACCAGGCCTGCACTACTCAGGCCTTCTTTCTCTTCTCCTCTAAGAGTCTAGGCCCAGCTCAGATGCCACCTCCTTCAGGAAGCCTTCTCAGATTGCCCTGGCAAAGTGGATGAATGCTTCCCCCCACCCTTCACTGTGTCAGCACCCTTTGTTCTGTTTGCAGGCTGCATCAGTGCCCACACTCTCTTCATAGCCCACAGGTCCTAGCTCGCTGACTTTTATCAAGGCAACCATGTGGACCATAGGCTTGGGGAGCTGTAATTCCTGAGCTCATGCTGGACCTGGGCACCCTACTCAGCAGTAACATTGCCACACCCTGGTAGCCGGTCCTCCCCAGAGCCTCATGGACACTCATGAGTTCTTCTGAGATCTGTACACGTGTAGCTTCAGGGTGGATCCTGGGAATGTCGGGTGACCACTCCCGGTGCTGCACTTGTCCGTCAGGTTTGTGCCCACCTGCCCAACTTCCTGAGTGTGGAGCCTGGCTGAGTCTCCCTCGGACCCCAGCCTGCCCCAGTGCCGTCAGCAGCTGTGCTGAATGGGCGCTGGCTGGCGGAGGGAGCTCCAGGGGAACCTGTGCATGAGCAGTGAGTGGCGGGCAGGGCCAGGCGCTCTCCGGGTGCCTGCCTGCTGGTTTACAGAGCCTCCTCCGCCTGGATGGGCAGCAGTCCTGGAGCAACGTGCAGACTGACATAGCAAGCAACCTGGGCTCTGGTTAGGGCGGGAGCAGCTCTCCAGTGCTTTCTGGAAGAATTCACTCACATCTTCCAATGCTAGATCCCTGAGTGTGTTTTTAACAGGACTAGATTTCTGGAACTTTTGAAATCTCTGGAAAATGTGGAAGTGGCTCGCCAACATACAGTTTCACACATCAGACAAAACCCCCAAAACCAAAACCCTGGGAGAGGAGCTAGAACTCCACCCAGGGGAGCTCGGCGGAGCTGTCGTCTGTCTGCTGGTGGGACTACGGCATCAGGCACTGCCTGTGCTTCGGGGACATGCCTGTCAGCCTCCAGCCCCGGCACTAAGGAGCCCCAGCCTGGGATGAGTGAGCTCAGCGTGGCAAGGCCACCTTCAGGGACTATTCTCCTCCCACTGGGTCAGTGGGCCTGTGGCCACCTGCTGGTGCTTCTGAGATAGTGGGTGCCTGACCCTGAGCAGGTCGGCAGCAACACCTGCCCACTCACACCTGCTGACCTCTCCCGTGGCCCTGCCATCCTGGTGGGTGGTAGCATCTCAGCCCAAAGGTGGGACCGGTATGTGCAAGCATGTCATCCTTGGGGCAGGAGGGTTGGCGTGTCGGGGCTGTTTGCAGGGCGCATTCAACTGTGGGGCATCAGTGACCGTGTAATCCCAGCGGTGGCCGGGAAGGCACGTTCAGGCCCTGGGTGTGGGGGGGGTGCGCACAGGGCCTGGAGGCCCCTCCGCGGGAGGGCAGTTTCCCTGCCTTGCCAGCCTGCCCTGATGGAGTCCCAATGGGAGCTAGGCTGCCTGAAGGAATAGCACGCAGCCCTGCTCTGGGGAGCTGAGGGTGTGGGAAGAAAAGTGACCTTGATAATGAGGTTGAGTCCTGCCTCCAAGGGCTGAGCCACACCAGACCCTGCACTCACTACCGCAGTAGCTCCTACCGGCTCACCGCGAACTCGGCTTACACAGCAGATCATTACTCTCTGACTGCTCTGTTGGTTAGGGGTCTAAATTCCTCATCACTGGGCCAAAGCGGAACACAGAGGGCCATTCCAGCCTGCTTCTGGCCCTGCTGATCTGCATGGAGACCTTTGCACAGAGCTTTCAGGAGGGCCGGCTCCTGGGTACCAGGGTCCTGCCTCCCGCTCCCACCCCTGGGGGGCAGAGCCTGCCCCAGCCCAGCAGCTCCTGCTGACTCTGAGTGAGTCAGCACCCCTCAGCCCTGCATTGTCTGTCTCTCCAAACAGGCACATGGGTGGGGCCCCGGGCCTGACCCCCGAGCTTCTGTCCCCGCCTCTCTGTGTATTGAGGAGCATGTTGGTTCCTGCCCAGGCCTTGGTCCTGGCTGTGCTATGGATCAGACCCACCAAGCAAAACCTTACTCTTACTCTCAGCCCTAGGAGCCCGCATCCTCTAGCAGTGTGTGCCCGTCCCCATCGTCCCAGCTCCAGGATGGCGCCCGTCTGCCTGTGTCTGGGAACGCTCCCTCAGCCCAGCCAGGGTGGCCCTGAGAGGACATGTGGCCGGGGAGGGTCCTCGTCACCTGCGCCTCTCCTTCCATCTCCTGGCAAAAATCTTGAACCAGCACGAGGGGAAGGGGCCTAGGACTTGATGTGGGAAGATCAAGTAGGCTGGGTCGACTCCTCCAGCCTCCACACTTGCATCTACTCATCTGTTGAACCTAAGGAAGGGGTGGCAAGACTGGCTGAGCACCCACCAAGTGCCCAGGGCCACACTGCACCCTTTCTGCACTGAGTTCAGCCCATCTCTCTGCGACCCTCGGGTGGGCCCCACCGCCCAGCCTGCAGGCAGACACAGGCTCGCAGCTGGCAGAATACAGAAAGCCCAGGCTTTCCCCCTGGCTGTGGGGGTTCCCCTGAGCCTGCACCACCCCGAGGTCAGCATGGGAACCGGCTGTGACCTCTCACAGCTCTGTTGCTTAGGTACCTAAAGTCGGTGTCCCTGGGCCAAGGTGAACTCCTCGAGGCAGACGCTGAGGCAGAAGCTTGGTTCCCAGTGGACGTTGGAGACATCTCAGTATGGCCTGACTTCACAGTCAGAAAGGCCAGTGTCCATTCCAGCTCTACCACTGTCCTGAGCCTGTTTCCCTCTGTGAAATGGAGACCATAAACCTCCTTGCAGCTGGGGGTGCCGCATGTGCTCATTGTGCAGGGAATGTTCGGAGCTTCCCCACGTCCACTTCCCCGCATCAGCTTCCCCAGGGCAGCGGCCAGTTCAGCTCGAACAGCCGCCAGCCCTCTTGCATTGTCCATTCTCCCTCCTTCTTTTTCTTCTTTCTTCTGGCCAGCGCCTTGGCCTTTGGGCCTGGCCCTCAAATCTAGACCAGGGGCTTTGCAAGACCCCCCCTGCCAACAGGGAGGCAGGGAAAGAGGAAAGACCTGTTAAGGGCACCTTTCTGGGCCTGCCCCAGCCTTCGGGTGGAGGAGCTGGGCCCGGCCAGCTGGCCAGCACCCACCTGGAGGAAGCGCACGCCAGCCTGGCGAGGCGGGACCCTGCTGCCATCACCAACACATGTGCACAGAGCCGGGAGGCAGTCAGCTGTTTGTCCTCCTCAGAGCCCCCTGCTGTGTCTCATGGCCACACAGGGAAGCCAGTGTCGCTGCCCTCAGCGGCTGTGGGCAGGACATCCTGCAGGTAGCAGAGTGGACAGGCCGAGGAACTGTCTGCCTCTTAGGATCGCTCTGGGCAGGAGGGAGGCTATTGGCCAAGGTTGCCTTGAAAGGCCTTGGTGGTTGCCTACAACAGAAAACATCAGCTTAAACTGCTTTAAACAAATAAGCAAAGATATTGGCTCAGACACTACTGAAAAGGCCAAGGTACATACTAGCTTCTGGTGAAGCTGGATCCATCCCAGGGTTCAGTTCAACACACTGGTTCTGTCTCTCAACACTGACGGTCTTTGTGTCATCCTCAGTCTTGGCCTCTCCCCTCACAGTCCCAGCAATCCACACTAACATCCTACTCGCTTACCAGCCCTGTTGACCTAGTGCACTGCCTTCTCAAAGGGCTCAGCCCACGCTGCTGTCCCAGACACCTGGGGGCAAGGGATGGTCTCAGTCTCATCCCATCCCCCCCCCAGCAGAAGTGGGGACATGGGTCCAACACAAATCCCATCCCATCCCCCGCTCCCCCAGCAGAAGTGGGGACATGGGTCCAATACAAATCCCATCCCATCCCCCCTCCCCCAGCAGAAGTGGGGACATGGGTCCCATACAAATCCCATCCCATCCCCCGCTCCCCCAGCAGAAGTGGGGACATGGGTCCCATACAAATCCCATCCCATCCCCCCTCCCCCAGCAGAAGTGGGGACATGGGTCCCATACAAATCCCATCCCATCCCCCCCTCCCCCAGCAGAAGTGGGGACATGGGTCCAACACAAATCCCATCCCATCCCCCGCTCCCCCAGCAGAAGTGGGGACATGGGTCCAATACAAATCCCATCCCATCCCCCCTCCCCCAGCAGAAGTGGGGACATGGGTCCCATACAAATCCCATCCCATCCCCCGCTCCCCCAGCAGAAGTGGGGACATGGGTCCCATACAAATCCCATCCCATCCCCCCTCCCCCAGCAGAAGTGGGGACATGGGTCCCATACAAATCCCATCCCATCCCCCCCTCCCCCAGCAGAAGTGGGGACATGGGTCCCATACAAATCCCATCCCATCCCCCCCTCCCCCAGCAGAAGTGGGGACATGGGGCCCATACAAATCCCATCCCATCCCCCCTCCCCCAGCAGAAGTGGGGACATGGGTCCCATACAAATCCCATCCCATCCCCCCCTCCCCCAGCAGAAGTGGGGACATGGGTCCCATACAAATCCCATCCCATCCCCCCTCCCCCAGCAGAAGTGGGGACATGGGTCCCATATAAATCCCATCCCATCCCCCCCTCCCCCAGCCGAAGTGGGGACATGGGTCCCATACAAATCCCATCCCATCCCCCCCTCCCCCAGCAGAAGTGGGGACATGGGTCCCATACAAATCCCATCCCATCCCCCTCTCCCCCAGCAGAAGTGGGGACATGGGTCCCATACAAATCGAGCCCAAAGTGCCCTGTGGGCTGTGCTCCACCCCCAGCCATAACCTTCACACACACACATCCTTATATTCCACTCTTTTCTTTTCTTTTTCACATGCTGCTTCCTTGTAAACTCTTATTCATCCTTCAGAACCCAGCCCAAATTTCACCTTCCCTGAGAAACCTTTCCTCATACTTACAGACACTTAAGGAGTTTATCCCTCTGCTGGAGCCTGTACCAGACTTCTCACTGTGTGCTTGATTTGCAGGTCTGCCTCTTCCACTTGGGCTCTGAGCTCCCTATAGTTCCCTGGGCACAGAGCAAGTGCTTGGGACAATTTTGTTGGGAATATGATCAAATATGTGAAGAAATAACTGGTAGAATCAGGCTCAGATATGCTCAGAGCTGGACTGAGGGAAGAAGGCAATGCATAAAGTAGTGTTCAAGCTACACAGGGTGGAAAAGGTAGACTCTGCTAGTCCTGTCGCTGTGTGTGGCCTGCGTGTGAGCGTGTGCATGCCTGCGCACTTGCGACATAGGGAGACTGCAACCCTTTCAACACAAGCACCCATGGCTGGCCCCTCCCCCGCCCACCCCCAGGGCCACCTCCTGAGTCTCCACTAAGTTGCCAGAATTCAAGGCCTGGCCAGGCCAGGGCTGAAAGCAGGGTGTGGTCCTTGCAGAAAGGGCTGGAAGTAGGGGAGGAAAGGAGAGTGCAGCTGGAAGGTGGCCTCACACAGTGACTTGATTTCCCCAGCGGATGTCTTTCCTTGTGCTGTCCCATGGCACGGTCCTCAGCTCAATCTGCCCAGGGCCAAGTGCCCAAGAAAAGGATGATCTGGCCTCTGAAGGACCTACTTTGTAGGTTGGCAGTTTTGAGGCGATTTCAGGGCTGCTGGGAGGCCCCCTGAGTCCCCAGACGCATTAGTAATGCTGGGAATTCTGCCTTGGAAATGGATGCCTTTGGCTTTATTGGGTCTATCAAAATGACATCTCTTGGAACATCGGCGCCCCTGGATCCTTATCTTCATTCACAGCAGAGGGAGAGGAGGAGGTCCAAGTCCCTCGAGAGGGCGGGATTGGACGGTGCATGGCGATGGGTGGAGAGGGGGTGAAGACAAAGAAGGGGCTGACACACGGGGGGGGGAGGGAAGCTCCCCATTCTTAGGTGCTGCCCTCCCCGATGCTCCCCCTGAGCCCTGCTCACAGAGAACCCCAGTCACCAGGAGTGCCCATTTCTCTGCACAGTCGGGCCCAGACCCACCTGGATTGGTTGTGGCTCTGCTCTCTGCTATCTGAGTGGCCTGAGGCCATGGCCCAGCCTTTCTGTCTGTGTACTCTGGCGTACAATGTTGTGAAGCTCCTACTTTGTGAATTTTTTATTTGGAGTAGAAGGATACTCACACATTTGGCCCGTGGTCCCAGCAGCGAGGCAGCCTCCCTGGAGGAGATTCCAGGTCAGGGCACAGCGATGTGGTGCTGCGCTGAGGGGCCATCTTGGGAGGCCTCCTGGAGGAAGTGTCTGGAGAGCACCCATGGCCGGGCTGGCGGATGGGCCTGCTGTCTTGGGTACTGAGCAGCCAGTGCAGTAGATGCACCACACTCCAAGTTGACTTGTGGCAGAGCAGGGAAGGGAGTTGATGCTTGTTAACCCTCAGCTTGAGCCCAGCACTGGTGAGATGCCAGAGAGGGGCAGTGTCCTGGCCATGGGCAACCGCTCAGTGGGAAGGGTCAGACCTGGCGTGGAAGCCAGTGCTCTGGGAGAGGCAGCAGTGTCCTGGCCCAGGTTCCCTGAGCTCCCTCCCATCCTCCGCAATCCAGTTCCACTGGGCACTGTAGGGGAGCATGCCCTCGGCCTCCACAGGGGCACTCTTGGCCCTGGGAAGGGCAAGGGTTGTCCCGTGCAACTTCTGTCCACCCTGTGAGCTCACCTGTCTTCACCTCGTCCCCTGTCTCATCTGTCTTGGGTACACCAGTGGCCCCTCCAAGCTTCCTGCCCTGTCACAGGGACAGGGAGACCTCGGTGTGTTCCCTGGTGAGGCGGGGGGAACCCAGAGACGAGGGCAGCACCTCCTGGGAATGAGACCCTCTTGGGTGGAATCCTGGCTTGCGTCTGTGTCTCTGGCCGCAACACTTGGAGGAGTGACTTCCCTCTCTGGACCCTAAGAGCTCCTGGTTGGTGTCCCCCAATGGCCAGTCAGCTCTGCTTCCTTGTGGGATGCTGTTCAAAGGCATCGCCACTGAGACCTCCCTGCTGAGCCTTGGCCTGAGACCGGAGGAGGGGCCCCGAAGCCAGGAGCTCCCTGCTTTCTTGGTGCTGCATGTGCTGGGAAGGGAGTTAGAATTCACTCTCCCCCAGAGGGTGGCAACTGAGAGTGGAGACAGAAGTCCCAGTTGTTCTCTGCAAGGAAGTAGGCCTCACCTGCCACCTTTGAGCCCACTTTCTGTAGCTGGACTGGGCTACCCTCTTCCCCCAAGGAGGCCCCACTGTGGCGCATGCTGCATAGGCACCACCCAATCCAGCCTCCTACTTGGGAGAGGCCAGCCTGGTTGTGGAGGGGGTTAGCTCACAGACACCCAGGCTGCCCTGGGCCTGAACGTGGCCCTTTAACAACCCATGTAACCATGGCTTGTCTCGTGGGCCTTAGCTGTGGTCAGTGGGCTCCACAGGGCAACCCAGTGCCAGTGTCACGGGCTGCTGTGACACACCCCAACAGCGTCCTGTGGGCCCCGGGAACCTGCCCTGCCCTGAGCGTCTGGGGAAGGGGCAAAGGGTCTGAGAATGGGAGCACTTCAACTCTTCCCCAGGCCAGCCTTTTCCTGCCTTCTCCCCTCAGCCTTCCAGAACATTTATCCTCCAACCCCAGGTCTGTCTGTCCCGAGTGTCACCGATAGGTGTCCTTCCTGCCCCACAGGGGACGGTCTCCTGAGTCTTGTCTTAGCACCTGTCCTGTGGCTGGAATGTTAGGTTTCGTTTCCCCCTGGACACACAGCAGCCACGCCCAAAGCCACCTCCTGAGCCCCCACACTTAGTGCAGTTCCTCGAGGTGGAGGGTCTCTGGAGACGGCCGTGGAAGGAACGGCCCGAGGTTTACCCCAAGGCTTCCTTCTGCCACGCTCAGAACTCGGCACGCACACGTGCAGCCCTCACTGGTCTCAAGAATGTCTCTGCAGGGTGCCTGCCTCCTGCCAGGTGCAGCAATCAGAGGCCCCCGGGGCAGGGCCTGCTCCCGCCCACCAGGACCAAGGCAGTACACCAGAGCAGGGGGAAGGGGGTGCAGGGGTGCAGCAGGGAGAAGGAAGCAGAACCGGTGCTCAGGAAGGTGTTTCAGGGAGCGCGGATCCCTGACCTGGGCTTACAGGGAGGACCAAGAATTAGCCCAGTGGATGGAGGGCGGAGGAAGGCATCTGAGGCCAAGACGTGTGGCAGCGTTGCAATTGCATCCATGAAAGCTAGAAAATAGGGTTGCAGAATGCTTATATCCACGCCAGAGAGCAGCCGTGGGTAGCTTGTTAGCCCAGCTGCTCAGCCACCTGCAGGTCGGCTGCTCGCTCCTGGCTGGCATTGTGCTATAAGCGCAGTTGCGTGCACTGTTGAACATGCTCTGTGATCTTGGCTCTGCTCCAGCCAGCAGACATTCTTCCCTCTGAAACAACCAGTTCTAACGGTGGCGGCTTTTTGCATCCTACATCAACCCCATGGGAAGACTGAAGGCCCTGGGCATTTCTGGGCTTTCCCCTCACAGCACCGTGCTGATGCTGTGACAGCGGGCTGGCGGTGCATCACCACTGAGGACTTTCATCCTCCTGGCAACCCTATGAAACAGAAACTGTTTTTCCCCATTTTACCAATGAGGAAACTGAAGCTCTAAGAGCTTAAAGTAATTGCTCAGTTTGAGCTGTTGAAGGCTGAGATTCCAATCCAGGTTTGTGTGGTCCTAACGCATGCTTTTTTTTTTGCGCTCTGCCAAGTCATAGAGAGACCCTATTTTCCGAAAACTTTTGAAAACTGAATCTTGGTGAATTTCATTCCCAAGTGACTTGGTTGTGAATTTTCTTTAATGGGCACATTTGGGGGGAGGTGACCTCTCAACACCCCCACAGCCCACATGCCGACAGCTGCCGACGGGCCTGTGAGCAGGTCTAGGGTGAAGTCCCATCCTCACATTGAGCAGAGCTGGCACCTCCTCAAGGGCCGGCCTCGGGACTTAGAAACGGGTGGTGGCCGTGCCAGCCAGGACCAGAGGGACCAAGGCAGGTCACAGTCGTCAGGACAACTGAGGAGGGAGGCTTCGTAGCATTGGAAGGAGTTCCATCTGAGGAAACTTGGAATGATATTCCAAACTTAATTACAGCTCCATTTCAAAGCTCTTCTTGGACCTCGACCTTTTCCTTAAAAAGCGGATCCCGGCTGAGCACTTCACACCAGGGACTGCCCAGCTGAGGCCAAACTACTCCTCTGGGGCATCTCTGGTTCCTCCTTTTCTCATGTCTGTTAGGGATCTGAGTGCTTTGCATCTTACTCCAACATTAATATATCCGTGTTCTGTTTTTCACACATTAGCAGAATGCATACATTCATTCCTTCAACAAAGATAGACCTGTTACCACTGTGTATGCAGCCTGGAGTGCACTGGGAAGCAATGGTGTCACCTTACACAGGTGTGCGACCTGCTGAGCCCATGGCCCAGCAAACCCAGCCATGTGTGCAAAGCATTCCACCCCGACCCGGGGTGGCGGGGCAGTCTCGCCAGCACACAGGCGCTCCCCTGCACTCACGGGCTGGGGAGAGTTCGGACGCCTGAAGGGTGACAGCGATGCTGGCATACCGAATGACAAGTGCAGGTGCCTCTGGGTCCTGCTGTGTGCACAGCTCCCTGCATGTCCTCCTCAGCAGGCCACGCCTCCTCAGAAAGCTCCTCTTTCTCTCTGCAGGCCCCCTGTCCTGAGTGGCAGCCCCGTCATCTCCGACATCTCATTGATCCGGCTTTCGCCCCACCCAGCCAGCCCCGGGGAATCCCCTTTTAACGTTCCCCACCCATACGTGAGCCCTCACATGGAGCATTACCTCCGCGCGGTGCACAGCAGCCCCACGCTCCCCACCATCTCTGCGACCAGGGGCCTCAGCCCTGCTGACGGTGAGTAACAGCCCTGTGGTGTCAGGGGGCCCTGGACTCATCGGCTCACTTCCTAAATCATACAAATGCCTAATCACTCGTACACCGGAGACTAATATAATGCTGTAGTTGAAAAAAAATAAAGCAACTAGGTGAATCTTCTCAAAACCTGCCCACTGAAACCTTCCCCTGGGCCAGAAGTCAGTGCCAGGAGAGGCCATGGCTGCGTGCTCTGTGAGCCCGAGGGCAGAGGCCCCAGACCACGGCCCACACATCTGTCCCCACCGCACCTCCCCCAGCTCCCGGGTGTGGCCACGGGTGAAGCCGAGTTCCAGGCCCAGGTGTCCCGATGAGAATTCAGCCTCCACGGGTCCAGGAGGTGCCCTGTGGCACTGCTCCCCCTGTTCACTGAGGAGAAACTGGCCCAGGCAAAAGGTCGCAGCCACGGCCCTGAACGCCACCGTTCAGGATCAGAACCCAGTCCTGTGCTCTGCGTGATCCCGGCTGGCCTTGACCGAGCTGAGGTGCCTGAAGGGGTGTGTGCTGCGCCCGCCTCCCCTGGTGGACAGCGGGCGGGGCACCGCCTCTCCTGATGGCTGTGCCAGGCGGCTGGAGCTCGAGGGGCAGGCCCTGAAGTTCAAATGTGGTGTCGTCGGCTGCAGGGTGCCTCCAGGGGAGAAGTCCAGGTCTCATCCTGAACCTGAGAGCATGGCCTGGCTTGGGAAAAGGCCTCTGTGGATTTATTTTCCTTGGAAATTTTGAGATGAGGAGCTCATCCGGGCTGTCCACTCAGGCCTTAAATCCAAAGACAAGTGTCCTTATAAGACCCACAGATGAGAAGACAACACAAAGATGGGAGTGATGTCGCCTGAGCCAAGGAAGCCAGTATCCCCAGAAGCTGGAAGCAGCAGGCACGATTCTGCCCTACAGCCTCGGGGCAGTGTGCTGCTGGCACCTGTTGTGGGCTTCTGGCCTGCAGGCCTGGAGGGAGGAAAACTTGTGCTGGCAGCAGTTACACCGAGGTTGCACTCCCTGGTCACAGCACCTGGGAGCTAGTGCACTCATTTGTGGGGGAGACGATCAGGGGAGCGTGGGGTGTCTAGAGGAGCCGAGCATGCTCCAGAGACCTGTGGGCCAGGATAGCCGTGTGGCCCAGGAAGAGCCACGTGGCGAGATGGGCTGCCCTCGAAGGAGACGTGAGTTGACCGAGCTCTGGCTTCATGCCTGATTTTGATGTGAACTTTGAGGTGGCTCCTACAACACCGGCATACCCGCTCCCACACCCATGAGAGCCGATGGTCAGCAGAGAGGCTGTGGCTACTTTGCATGACCTTGGCCCCTCTGGTGGACTGGACACTCTGAGCCACTCTGGCCCTGGCCCTGCCCCTGCCCCTAGGAGACTGAGGAGCAGCATCAGCCCAGCACCTGCTGGCATGAGGCAGCATCTGCCAAACCAAGTGTGCCCAGGGGTGAATGGGCACTTGGGGAAGACTTCAAGGAGGAGGGAGCAGGTGAGGAGGGGGACGAGGGCATTTCCTTTATGGATGGACGACAGGCAGAGGCCTTACAGTGCCAGAGCTGCAGGCCAGACTCTCTCTAGAGGAGATGGGGAGGAGAAGAGGAAGAGCAGATGGAGGAGGGGGAGGAGGAGCAAGAGATGAAGGAGTGGGGAAAAGATGGGAGAAGTAGGAGGAGGGGGAAGGAGGTGGGGGAGGAGAGGAGGAGAAGGAAGCCTCTTCTGCTGCCAGCTTTCCTCCCCAGCCACAGGTCTCCGGTCGTATTTGCAGGACGGATGGCAGGGGTGTGAGCACAGTGGTTGGGAATGTGAACTCTAGATCCAGCCACCTGCCGTGTGACCTTGGGCAGGACCCTGGCCCTCTAAGTGCTAAGGAAGGTAAAGGCAGCCCTGCTTGTGGTGTGGCGACAGGGAAACCAGAGTGACCACCTCCCTCTCGCCACACCTGCACAGACCCGCGAGCACTCTGCACAGCCTTGTGCTGCTGTCATTAGTAAGACCTGGAGTGGTGGGCATTATTGCCCGTTTTTGCAGACCTGGTACGAGCCAGGATTCGCCCTGGGTATGTGTGGTTTCCAAGCCCCCGTCCTCTGCCTGGTGCCACAGCCCTGAGGGCCAGGCCCCCAAGAACTGGCATGGCAGGGCTGAGTGAGGGCTGGAAGCGGACAGCCGCTGCACAGGGAGCTGATGGCCTGCGGCAGGCGAGGGGCTCTCTCTAGCCAGGCCTGGCCAGCTCTCGGCTGCACTTTCACCTGGAATGCGCAGTGGCGCTGCCAGACAGCCCCCCATCTGCTGCCCTGGCACCTGCGTCTGTCTCTCCTCCGAAGCCTCGCTGCAGCCCGGGCCCTGTGGACCTGAACTGTGGCTTCCGGGGGGCTCAGAGGGAAGGCAGGGTGGGGGTATGGCTGTGGTGAAGTGAGGAATGCAGAGCTGAGGCCAGGCTGGCCTCCCCTCCCCATAGGCAGAAACATGCCCACCCACTTGGCCTGCTCAGTGTGGACACGGGGCCAGGGAGGGCACACAGGCGCTCCGAGGACAAGGGCTGGGCTCCAGGACTTGGAGGGGAATTCCTCAGGCCGGGTGGTAGTTCTTTTTTCTTTTTTGCCAGATTCTGACGGCTTCTTTCTTTCTCCCTCTCCTCTGCCCACAGTGGTCCATGAGCACCTTAAGGAGAGGGGGCTGTTTGGCCTCCCCCCGGCAGGCACCAACCCCTCAGACTATTACCATCAGGTGGCCCTCATGGCGGGCCACTCCACTTCATACGGGGACCTGCTCCTGCAGACAGGGGGCGCCACTGGCACCCCCCATCTCCACGACTACCTCAATCCAGTGGACGGTGAGTGCTGGGCCAGGTGGTGACAGGGAGTAGGATGGGATGGGCTTACAGTGCCCCCAGGGACTGGGGTGGGTGCTTGTTGCTCCTTTGGGGGTAAGGAGCCCTAAGGACGGGTCTGGATTTACCCCAACCCCAGCCAGGACTGTGTGCACAGGGGCCGAGCATGAGCCACACACACAAAGGTTCAGTGAGTGTCTGAGGAGTCGCAGACACTGCAGGGGACAAAACACACACCTCTGCCTTCGGGGACGGGGCAAAGCCGGAGGGGGTGACTGCCTGCAGTGCAGGCTTAACTTTAAACCGAGAAACCTTCACGCCTTCATGGGGAAGGTGATATTTGAACAAAGAACTGAAAAAGGGAGCCGTGTGGAAATATGCGGGGAGAGGGACCCAGCAAGTGAACAGCAGGTGCAGGGCCGGAGGCGGCAGGCCTGCTGAGCTCACGCTACGGCTGAGGCCCGTCACCTGGCACCCGCGAGCCAGCGGCGGTGGGTGCCACGTTCTGGGGCTGCCTCTGCAGGCTGCTTGGGGCTTGGTGAGACGTTGGCCTTTGTGGGGAGTGGGAGGGGCCCTCGGAGAGGATTGGACAGAGGAGTAACAAGGTCCGATGTATTTTTAAAAGGAACCCCACTCTGACTGCTGCTCTGAGGATAGGTGTAGGAGGCGCGTGGAACGCGGTCGGTTGGGAGAGAGGAGAGGCGGTCACGTATTGGATAGATTTAAGGGGGAGCCGGAAGTTCGTTGCCAGGTCGGATGTGGAGCACCGTCCCAAGATACTCACCTCCCACCCTGAGCAGGAGGTGGGGGGAGAGATCCCCTCAGCCCAGCCTGCACCCTCTCCAATCTGGGACATTCCTCTCGTGATCCGGAACCACAGGCTCGTAACCACTCACCTGCCTGCTTGCCTGATCGTCCCTAACCACTCTGCCTGCTGGCCTGATCAACCCCAATTGCCCACCCCCTTCAGGCCAGCTCACCCCTAACTGCCTCCCCTGCCAGCCTGATTGCCCCAACTGCCACCCCCTGCCAGCCAGCTCACCCCCACTTTCTCCCCCCACCAACCTGATCTCCCCCAACTGCCTCCCCTGCTGGCCTGATTGCCCCTAACTGCCTCTGCCTCGGCCCACCACCATGGCTTTGTCCAGAAGGACATCCGGAAGGTCTCCCGGTCTAATTAACATATTACCCTTTTATTAGTATAGATTATACTTTTAATAGACTCACCTTTGGGGGTTAAAGAAATGGATGCTAAAATGGAACTTTGCTTTTTTTTTTTAATGGGAAACCGGATAATATTTGAGGAAGACATCCCTATCTGTGTCTCCATCGAGCCTAAAATAATCTCTTATACAGGCATACATCCTCCATAGGGGAACGCATGGCCGTGTGGAGGGAGGCGGGAGGTGGTCGCCCCTTGTGGGGTGCCTGCTGAGAGTCCAGTCCTGCAGGCCTCCCAGGGAGGCCAGTCTGGGGCAGGAAAGGGCACCTCCCTGCCAGCCCAGCCCCTCACTGGTAGCTCTGGCCTCCTGGGGTTGACAAAGGCTCACTGCCTCTGGTTCTTAAAGGATCTGACTTGTAGCCCAGAGAGTCCGGGGGGGGGGGGGGCGGGCGGCATTGGAAGACAGTAGATACCAGTCAGGGCCCATGGTTGTCCTCCGCCAAGGGCTCTCTGGAGAGCGGGATTCTCTGGCTGTCATCAGCACCCTAAAGTGGAATTTCCTCGTGCTGTTAGATCGGTGATTTACCAGTGCTCCCTCCACTCCCACTGCATTGGGAAGATGGAAATGTTTCCGATTGAAATGTTGTCTGTTTACCGCCTGTATTTCCTCCAGGCTGTATATTTTATTGTCATATTGACACTAATTTGACTCGGATGTCACCTCCATTCTGACGCCCGTTCTTTATGCTGCTTGTGGGTCCAGGGGGTTTTTAGATACCAATTACATTGATCACACCACAGAGAGGCGGGAGGAGCTGCTGGAGGGACAGCCAGCGGCTGTCTGGCCAGCTGCCCACTCGGACAGGCCTGCCTGGCCGAGGTCCTGGGGCAGGCTGCTGTGCTCAGGCACAGCTAGTGAGGCAGGCGGGCCACCGGCTGAGCCTGCCCCAACAGCCCTGAGAGACAAGCCTTATGCTGTCACTTTATAGGCAAGGAAGCCGAGCTGGAGCCCTGCATCACAGAAGCAGAACACAGGCTAGTTAGCCTCACCCCCAGCCCTGGGCTCAGAAGCCCAGGCTCCCACTTCACCGCAGCAGGGCAGGGAGGGGCTGCCAGCAGCTCACTGGGCAGGGCCAGGTCCTCGGCTGGATGTCCTTAGAGCCTCTCCTCAGTGAGTCTAGAAAAGATCTGGATAAGAGTGGGCTGGGCAAGAGGCCTCCCCGACCACCGAGGACTCGGGGCCCAGGAGCTTGCCACAGGGATACGTCCCACTGTCCCCAGGGAGGGTGTGTCCCAGCCCGGTGCTGAAGACAGTAGCATCCGGAGCAAAAATGGCTCCGGGGTCCTTGGGAGCAGGATTCCCTGCATCCTTCTGGAAACCCTCAGCCCAGGTTCCTGGGTCCAGAGGCAGTCCACCCAGAGCTATGAATACGCTGGTCAGCAGCCCACTGCCACCTGGAGGGAAGTACTGTTGGCCTGTCTTACAGGTCGGGGGCAGCTCACAGAGATTCAGTGGCTCACCCAAACCCACCCAGGACAGAGCTACAGGCCAGATGGGAATCTGGGTCGGCCTGGGTGAAGGGCTTGTTCCCTCCCTGGCCTCCTCGGGGAATACAGCCACCTCCAGAGCACTGGACTCCCTGGGCTAACCCAGCACAGGTGGCACCTCACGAATCCACCTCCCACCTGGAAGGTGAGTCCAGGAGCACAGCCGGGGGTCCTCCTTGCTTGCAGACCCCGCAGCCTCCAGCGGTGCCTGGCAGACTGTCAACACTGCGCAAGGGTCTGCTGGTGAGAACAAACACACGGATGAGCAGAAGAAAGAACTCATGGCGAGGCAGGGTCTAGACGTGCGCGGAGCAGGCCTAGGCAGCGCCGAGCCCGCCCAAGTGAGGGCAGGCTGTGGCTGGTTGCCCCGAGACCATCGGACATCAGGACGGGCGCATTCACAGATGAGCGGAGGCAGCAGCTCCGCCATCCTGGTCGTAAATCACGGGAGAAGCCATGGGAAATGAGTGCCAGGCTTTCCTTTCTGTTTAGTAATTTATCAAGGAAAGAGGCGCATTAATAAACACATTTCCCTGAGGGGCGGGCATAACGGAGATGAATATTACTGTCAGGTTTGGTCGGTTTCCTCTTGTTAAGGGCGCAAGAGAGAGAGGGAATCCAAATATTGTCAAAACCTTTTTTGTAAAATTTTATCACAAAGATGCATGTATTTCTGCTTTACATGATGTGCTGTCTCACCACGCACATCTCCCCGTTGGCCAGCAGCTCCTAACGCTTTTGTTCTTACTCTGAGTTCCCTTTAAAGTGAGGGCTGGCGCGGGGTGACTTGGTGAATAAGAACGAAGAGGCTAGAGGACCCCTGAGCGGGCCGGTGAGCGAGTGTGTAGTGATGCCGTGCTGCGGTGCAGCCCGCCATCTTTTCTAGATGAGCTCTCCTTTGCTCCAGGCATCACTCTGGGCCCCCCCTGCCCACCTGTCCTCCTGGCCCCTGAAGGAGTGGAATCGACTCACAGTCCCCCTGCAGACACTCTGCTGGGTTTTAGGCACTACCTTCCTCCTCTCCATGTGTTCTCACAACAACCCTGCCAGCCAGGCACACTGCCCCATTGTGCAGACGGGCAAAGAGAGGCTCATGGTGGCTAAGTAGCATGCTCCAAGGCAGCAGCGAACCATCAGGTTTGTGTGGCCGGTTGGCAAGACTGTGGGCCCCACATGGGCTGTGTGTCCACCCCACGTTGCCAGGAGCACTGTCCAAGACACTCACCTCCCAGCCTGAGCAGAAGCTGTGAGGTGGTGGTTTTGGTGGCCATCTTCCTGCCTCCCCACCTGTTTCTCTGCCAAGACTTCCAGGGACAAATGTTGGTCATTTGCACATGAGGTTAATAAAAGCCCCTTCCTTATAGGGTGCTTATGAAGATTAAACTACTTAACACTTAAAAGTGTGTTCCAGTCTTAGATCTCCCTTGGGGTCCTGGAGTGTCTCTCCCAGGGGTCAGGCGAGCCTGCTGTTCAAGCATGACTGCAGGGAGGAGGAGGGCCTGCCCCTGCGGGGCTCCCTGCCCCCACGGCTCTCCAGCCCTGGCTCCAGACAGCTCCTCCTGCAGCCCACCCCAGGCGGGGCCCTGGGTCTCCTCTGGACAACACAGAGGCCTAGAAATGGTCTGACATCACTGGACATGTCTCCACATACCACGGTTTCCACCCTGTCCAGTCTCTCTGGAGCCCAGTGTCCTCCTTGTGAAGGGGTCCCCAGTCGGACGTCTAGGGCTGTGGTGAAGGGATAAGGAGTCGTGAGAAGTGCCCGCACTCAGCAGGCACATGTCAGTCCTCTGGCTGCTGCGCCCTGCTTTTGGATACCTGTGTGGGACAGCCTCTCCCTGTGCCCTGCTGGGCCCTGCCCACCCGTCCTCCATCAGTGGCTGCTTGAACACACCCTGTGCCTCACATGGCCTGGCCCTGCACCCCCATTCTGTGCTCCCACAGCCTGGCCTGGCCCTTCCATGCTGTGCCCCCTGCAACCTGACAACCCCCCCCCCAATGCTATGCTCCCCATGGCCTGACCTGGCCCTTCCCTGCTGTGCTCCCCATGCCATGACCTGGCCCAGCTCCTCCGTGCTGTGCTTATGGTGCCTGCTCAGACCAGCTCAGACCACATAGGACCTGTCCCCTAGGGACATACAGGTCCCCCAATGGAATTTTCTACAATGAAAAAGCCAGTGACCGCCACACACGGCAGTGCAGAGCAATCTCACAAACTAACGTTGGATGAAGAAGCTGGATCCTATAGTGTTTACAATTTCACTTACATGAATAGGCAAATACTCAAAAACAAGAAGACTAAGCTGCCTTTTAGTGGTCAGGGTTGCTTGGGGCAGGTCTGGACAGACAGAGAGGCTTCTAGGTACTGGCCAGGCCCTGTTTCATTTTTTTTTATCCTCACCAGAGGACAGAGAGAGAGAGAGAGAGAGAGAGAGAGAGAGAGAGAGAGAGAGAGAAACATTGATGCAAAAGAGAAACATCGATATGTTGCCTTCCATACATGCCCCAACTAGGGATTGAACCTGTAACCCAGGTATGTGCCTTGACAGAGAATCGAACCAGCAACCCTTTGTGCTGGCCTCATGGGTGGCTCAAGGACCTATGTACTTTGCTGTCCTGAGTCAGGCACTGGGGGGTCCAGCTGGTCCCTGCATCCTGAACAGGAAAGGCGCTGACATTATTCAGTGCTCAGATTCACTCAAGCCTCTAACCTGTGCTTCTTAAGTCCTTACCGCACACGTGTGGATCAGTCCGTTTTGTACATGAGCAAACAGGCTGAAAATGGCTATAGCCCTGACGCAGGGGGCCACAACTGGAGGATGGCAGAGCTGTCCTTCACCTGCAGTCCACCTGCCCCCTCACCCCTGCAAACACGTTTTGCTGACGTGCCTTGGGTTGGCTGTCCCACAGTGTCACGTTTCTCCAGCCCGCGGGTGACGCCCCGCCTGAGCCGCAAGCGGGCGCTGTCCATCTCCCCGCTATCGGACGCCAGCCTGGACCTGCAGCGGATGATCCGCACCTCCCCCAACTCGCTGGTGGCCTACATCAACAACTCTCGCAGCAGCTCGGCCGCCAGCGGCTCCTACGGGCACCTGTCAGCGGGCACCCTCAGGTGAGCCCTGCCTGCAAGCAGAGGGCTGAGAGTTGGGTGCTGGCCTGGGGACCAAGGAGGGAGGGTCAGCGCTTTTACCCGAGAAGAAAGACATGACTTCATGCCCCAAACACAATTTCTGGCAGGCCAGTCATGAAAGATTCGGTCCTGAAGTCAAAGGTGACTTTTCTAGTATTGAAGGGAGTGCAGTGGAGTAGCCAGGTCCCTGACCTGCTTGGGGGCACACAAGGGTGAGTGACACTGACCTGAGCCATGCGAGTCTGGCTGGCAGCAGGCTCCCATGTGGCCACCGCATGGCACATCCCAACCTCGTCAATGCCACTAGCCCAGCCCCTGTTGGAGGCCTCAGACTCCCCCCACACACACACACTCAGCTGACACCATGTGCTTCCCTTAAGCATCCCAAGAGAGGCTAGAGGTGTGAGGAATGCTGGGAGAGCTCGCCCAAAGACCCAGAAATGGAAGTGGTAACAGATATATCCATTACCTTTCGCTGCGTAGTAAATGCCTTTTCTGCTTGGCAGTCTAAAACAACAGGCATTCACCGCCTCTGATGGTCAGGGTATGAGGCGGGCTTCATGGTCCCATGAAGCTGCCAGCCGTGGCGGCCGTCACCTGAGGGTGATGGGCCCGGGCTCCGTCCCCAGGAGCCCTCACCATAGCTGTCCGCAGGGCCGATCCCCAGCCTCCGTCGGAGTGGGATCTGAGGGAGCAGTGGGGAGCCACAGCGTCCTTTGTGCTTAGCCTCAGGCCGTCTTCTTCCTTCAGTGAGCTCTGCTGGAAAGAGGCTAGTGCGTGTGGCAGCACAGACCCAAGTGCAGTAGGAGGGGAAGAAGAGGGAGCTGTGCCTCGGAGGGCGCAGGGCTCGCTCCTGGACAAGGGCATTAGAACGGGTTTGTAGGGAGCAGGGGGCGCTTTGCATGCCAGAGCAGTGAAGGGCCAGGATGAAACCTGGGGACCAACCTGCCAGGGTGAAGGCTGCACCTGCAGCAAAGTCTGGAGGGTAGGCATGAAAGGTGAGGCCTGTGATGGCAGCAGTTAAGAGCCACTGCTGATTCTTGAGTGAGGCAGAGCCGTGGTGATGGTGAGGTTAGCACTTACCCATCCAATCCCTGGGCAAGGCCTTCTATGCCCGGGAAGTGCTGCCCTAGCAGAGCTCTTGACTCCCCTCCCTCTGCTCCACTCCACCACCTTATCTGCTCTTCTCTGCAGCCCAGCCTTCACCTTCCCCCATCCCATCAACCCCATGGCCTACCAGCAGATCCTGAGCCAGCAGAGGGGCCTGGGTTCGGCCTTCGGACACACACCACCCCTGATCCAGTCCTCCCCTACCTTCCTGGCCCAGCAGCCCGTGGCCCTCACCTCCATCAACACCACGCCCACCCAGCTCAGCAGCAGCAGCAACTGTCTGAACGACGCCAGCCAGGTAGGCGGGCGCAGGGCGCAGGGCGGGCCAACAGATGCTCTGACTCCACGAGGGCTGGTGATCCCCATCTCACACCGACAACATGCGGGAGGACTCGGGGTGCAAGTCTGGCTAGGGATGCCGTCTGTGAAGAGGCCACGTGATTGAAAGGCCTTGGCTGGATGAGACTGGGTGGGAGGCCTGGGCGGGGTCCTGACACTGCTCCCACTCCTGTGGGCAGCGCCCAGCCTCAGTTCTGATGTCACCTGCGCAGTAAACAGGTGAGTAGACGGAGAAACCTAGAATTCACAGTCGGCACAGTGTAGGTGCTCCTGCCAGAATATGAAATGGATTAATGAATAATAATTAATATTGTGCAGTTCAGTTAGCTGTAGAGCATGGATTCACCAAAGACCAGCTTTTTAAAATTATTTTAATTACAGTTTACATTCAATGTTATTTTGTATTAATTTCAGGTGTACAGCATAGTGGTTAGGTAGTCATATACTTTATAAAGTGATCCCCCAACATTTCCAGCACCCACTTGGCGCCATACAGTTATTACAATGTTACTGACTATGTTCCCTATGCTGAACAGTACATCCCCATGAGTCTCTGCTTCTCAGTCCCTTCTCTGTTCACCCAGTCCTTTCGGAGAGAGGCCTCCGTTCCGCTGCCACGGACATGGCCGAGCTGCCGGCAGGCCCTCCCGGCTCTCTCCTGGCCGTGCCGCTGGCTGGGGACTAAGCTGGAAGGACTCGAGTTTCTCCCACTCCAAACACAAGGGTTGGCCCAGATAGGCTGTGTGGGGATAGTCCGGAGGTTTGGGGTGTCCTCCCTGCCCCCAGTGACAGGCTCTCCCCTGCACCCCTTCAGAGCAAGCAGAACAGCGAGTCAGCTGTGAGCAGCACCGTCAACCCCATCGTCATTCATAAGCGCAGCAAGGTCAAGACGGAAGCCGAGAGCCTGCGGCTAGCCTCCCCGGTGACCCTGACACAGGTAACCTGCCCACCGCCCTCACGTCTCCAGGCTGGCCCAGGCCTGGTCCGTGGGGCCAGCAGCCTTGGGACTGAGCCCCTGCTGGTGAAGGATGAACAGGTGGCTGCCTGCATGAACCAATGAGCAAATGACTGAACCAGGGTGGGCGGGCAGACGGTCCTGAGCTTGGGGAGGACCAGAGCTGTGTCCCCAGCACCCTGCACCTTACATGCTCGTCAGACACATGCTGAATTGCCTGGCGGTTGAGTGGCTTGGTTGGTTGAGCGTCATCCCATGCACTGAGAGGTTGCCTGTTCGGTTCCCCCTCCGGGAACATACCTGGGTTTCAGGTTCGATCCCCGTTGGGGCCAGTATGGGAGGCAACCAGTGTTTCTCTCTTTTTCTCTCTCTCCCTTCCTTTCTCTAACATGTCCTCAGAATGAGTGAATAGATGATCTGGGGCTACAGCTGTCCTGCCCCCACCACACCCCTTACCCTCATACAGCATGAGCCCGTGATGCTCACATCCCCTGATGGCTCAGGGCTCCTGCCCAGTGGCTCCCTCTCCCTGGAGCCCTGCCACCTTCGCTGCCACTTCTGCCTTCCTGACCCTCCTGCAGACCAGGCTGCAGCTGCCAGATGCCCAGTCTAGCCTCGGCTCACTCTGCTGCTCCTGCATGGCACTGGGAGCTGTGGGGAGGTGGCTCTCTCAGGAGAGGATCTGGTTTGGTTCCAGGACATCAGGGAGTACACCGGGCCTGGCACACGGAAACTGAAATCATAGTTTCCAAGGACTCCATGCTCATTTGAGGGAATGAGTGTGTGGTGAAGGGGAAGGTGAGGGACCCACAAGCAGGGTGGCCATGTGCGGGCTGAGACCCTGTGCAGGTCCCTCGGGAGACCCTGCCACCTAGTCCAACATCCGAGAGGACAGTCAGACAGTCCAGCTCTTGCAGCAGAGGCTGTGGGGGAAGGGCTCGGGGTGAGTGCTGACCGCACAGATGAGCCTCCCGTCCCGTCTCTAGAGGTGGCCTGGCCTCCATCTGTTACTACCCTGTCACAGCTCTGACACCGGCCTGTCCCTGTCTCCCCTGACTCTGTCACACCATCCTTTATCAGCCTGCAGCCATCGGGCATGCTCTAGGCACTTAATTTTTATGAAATATTGGGTTCTGTTATTGTCAGGCAGACAGAGGGGCTGGTGACAAATTCTTCTCACCTCGCTGACACCAAAGCCTCTTAGTGTGATGCGTGGCTTCCACGGGGTGGCCCTCATCAGGCGCTGGAAATGGATGGGGGTGACGCACGTCCTGGGGAGAGCAGCACGTTGGAGCAGCGAGGACAGGTGGAGGCCACACTGAGCACGGGGAGCCCCGCCCCTCCGCCCCCTCCGGCCCAGGGCTCCACAGCCCTCTTGCCTGCCCAGCTGGGCTCCTCATTTGTGTCAGGAGAGGAAGAGCCATTCATTATGAGGGGGTTGTCACCATGTCACTCTGTCTTGATTCCATGACCAAACTCCTGCAAAGTGGGTGGGCGTGCTCTCCCTCAGCACAAAACGCAGCCCCACCTCCCTCCCTGCCTGCCTTAAACGTGTGGGCTAGGAAGACGCCCAGCTTGCCTTAGGCGGGGGCACACAGTCCCGCTGACCCCGCCCCCCCAAATGCGTGTCCATTGGCAGCCTCCTCTTTAAATCAGCAGGGCATGAAGTCCGGGTCCAGGTCTCCTGCGAGGGCGGAGCGGGCACCGGGAGGCCCCTCGGCCCCTTCCTCAGGAGTCAGGCGGGGCGTTCTGCGCCTGCCCGTAACGTGACCTGGAGCTGAGGGGGCTTCTCACACTGCGCCTCGGTTTCCTTTTCCCAGCGCCTGCACTGAGTGTGTGTGTTGCTTGGAAGGGGCGTTCACAAACACCCGAGGCCCCTCCTGCGGGAGCCCTTCCAGCTCCAGGGAGGGCAACCAGGGGGCGGGTCCCCAGCCGCAGGAGCCGTGGTGCTGATGTCACCCCTCGCCACAGAGCCGTGGAGGAGGGAGGCTGAGTATCTGGAGTCTGTGGGGGCTCTGCCTGGGGCGAGGTTTCCCGTCAGCCTGAGCTATCAGTGTCTGCCCCAGAGGCTGCTGTGGAAGACAGGACATCTGGCCAGTGTGGGTAGTCTGAATGGAAGCAAGTCACCCTACTGTCGGCTCTTGGCCTGGTGTTGCTCTGAGCCTGCCTAGCAGGCCAGTGGGACATGGGAGCTGGCGGAGCAGGGGAGCCCTTGACATCCTCTGCAGCTCCCCATGGGCCTTCCTCTGGCCCGGGGCCCCGGTGCCTCTTGTCCACCAGCCCCTGTTCCCTCCCAGCCTGTCCGCAGGCCCCTGTGTATTCGCATTAACTAGGCACGGTGCAGCGGATTTATGCTCCGTCTATTGCTGGTTTTGGAGTAAAAAGTGTCCTCTTTGAATTTAAGTACCTGTGACTGAGTGGAGGCCTGTCTTGGGGCCTTTCCTTTGCCACCTTGAAATGGACACGTGTGGATGCCATGCTGGGGAGGCCTCCACACTCACCGTATGTCTGGGGGGAGGAGCCCTCCCAGCCTCCTTCCCGGCCGCATCGCAGGAGGAAAGCCCCCATTGCAGGCTGTCCCACGGAGTCGCTGCCGGGAAGACGTGCCAAGCGTGTTCACCCAGCCGCTCTGTCCTCGTTTGAATCCAGCTGTGCTGGGTACCTGGGAGGAGAGGACGATACAAAAGTTGGAGGTCTGAGGGCCAGGACAGATGGCTGTTGGGTGCTCTTGCCTCCATGGAGAGCAGACCATGTAACTGAAATGCCCCACCCAGAGCATGTGGGTCCCCGCAGCTCCTCGTAGGAGAAACGGTGCCAAACAGCAAAGCCACCGCCTGCTCGCTGCTGCTCTCCTCACCATGTTAGTTGACTCAGGATGTAGCGAGATGCCTGGATGATGAAAAGTTGGCATCGGAGAGAAGGGAGGAGCCCAGGACAACTGTGTGATGGGAGAGGGATTGGCAGGGGCCAGTTGAGGAGGGGCTGGGGAAGCCGACCTGTGTGCGTGCTTGTGTGCCTGCGCCTGCACAGCCCGGGCCCTTGGCACACTGTACGGGGCTCACGGCAGCCTCGGGGCGGGGCTGCATGCAGACAAGGCTCAGTGTGTGCTCTGCTCCTTCCTAGGAGCAGCTGGCCGACCTCAAGGAAGACTTGGACAGGGACGACTGCAAACAGGAGGCAGAGGTGGTCGTCTACGAGACCAACTGCCACTGGGAGGACTGCACCAAGGAGTACGACACGCAGGAGCAGCTGGTGCATGTAAGCCTCCCAGCCCCGTGGCCGCCCGGCAGGGGCAGGGGCAGGGGCAGGGTCCAGCCCAGGGAGCCTGCAGCCTCCCAGGCCCCGGACAGAGAAGGGTGCTGTGTCCTCTGCAAGTGGGCAGCACGATTATTCATCCAGGGTCTGGGTCTAAAAGGGCACTTACAAATACATATGCAGTACAAGAGGTTAGAAGTAAAACAAGAAAAGGGGCATTAAGGGGAAATGAGCAATAAAAGGAAGTTAGGAGTCAAGTTAGTATGCAAAGCCAAGTCCTCACATGTAAACCCTCTTTCTGAGGTTTCTAGCAACCAGTGCAAAGAGGGAAATGAGGTTAGCCAAACCAGCATCATACGCAGAGTAAGAGCAAACCTGACCCTGAAACCTGAAGGCAGTTTCTCCCAAGGAGGAGGAGTTGGCGACTTCCTCTTGGAGGCGCTTCATAGCGACCTGCGCAGGTGCGGGCGGCCGTTTCTGCCCGGTCAGAGAGGGCCTGCCTGAATGTGCTTGGAACCGGCAGATCAGGAGCCCCGAGAAGACCACGCAGCCGGTGCGCCGTCAGGGTGCGCCCTCGCCTTGGTCCCCACCGCAAACTCTTCGATAGCGGTACCTGCTGTGGTGGCCGTAGGGCAGTTTGTGCAGTGGGAGGAGCAGGCATGGGTTGAGCATGAAGGCACCAGGCTTCACTCCACAGCCACGAGTCTAAACAGGTGAGAACAGGCGACTCAGTCTCCGTGAGCCGCAGTGTTCCTCCTGTGTGGGGCGAATCCTGCTCCACAGGGGTGTGGAGATTGAATAGGACCCCAGCATAACCATTTAGCAGAGAGCGCAGCCCATGCCTTGCCACCCCTCTGCCTCCGTCCCCCTGTCCTCATGCCAGCCCCAAGGACTCGCCTCTCTATCCAGAAGAGAACTTAAATTCCAGAACAAGGCCCGCACCCCGTCCCAGCACACGCTGCTAGTGGATGAGTGTCTGTAAAGGTGGGCCCCACACTGAATAGCGTGACGGCAAGGGCCCGCACACCCACATGCACACCATGCCCACACTGCTCACACCCTTCTCCCCAGCGCTGGGAGCTCAGCGTTTCGAGCACCACCCACTCCCCCTGCTTCCTCCACCGTTGCCTGGTCCTCTCAAGTGCTGTAGGTTTCTCTTGTGTTCGGGTTTTTCTTCCCACATTCTCCTCCAGGAGGCAGATCTCCTAGCAGACCGTCACTTCAGCTGACGGAGAACCTGTGAGTCAGGGTCTGTCTGTACTCTGGGTCAAGGAGTCCGAGATGGAGAAGGGACCTGGGAGCTGAGTTACAGGGCAGATCAGATTCGATTAGAGGAAGAAGGGGTGGCCTCTGGGCCTGGCCGAGGCTGGGCAGAGTGAGACCAGGATGACAAGATGTGCTCAGTAATGAGTGAGTCGACCCCAAGGAGCAAGGAGGCATCCCTCAAACGAAGGCAAAGGGGCCCAGATGTGGGAAGGAGGACTCCCGCTGCAGGCTCCCGCCTGTGCCAGGGCTGCCCCTGCGGCTGCAGGTGAGCGCCTCCACCTGCCCCGAAAAGCCTCACCAGCTCTGTCTCTGCTTCCCGGGAAGATGGATGGCAGCAGGCACACAGGCGAGCTGGAGCCCTCAGTCGATTATGAACGATTTGTTGCTAAGTAAACCAATAAGAAAAATGAAAGGCATTGTCAGGGCACATTCCCATCATTTGAAAGGCCTTAAAACGGAAAGTGAGGTGAATAGAGAAGGTTCCCTGGAAGCTCAAGGTGCTGTAGATTTTACTTGCAGCGATGCTGGCGTTCGCATGTGCGCCAGTCAGGCCTGTCACCCAGGCACGAGGCCTCGGTGTCCAGCTCGAACAGCCGCTTGGGGGTTCAAAGATCTATGGCATCATCGCCAGGAGGAGACTGCAGGCCACGCCACCACCCACCTGTCACTAATACTACATAGGAGCACGTGTAAGGGACAGTGAGAGGAAACAGGTGACGTTCGTTTTAATGATCTACTTTATTTAACCCAGTATATCATTTCAACATGTAGCCCATATAATACAAAATATTGGAACATTTGACATTGGAACTTTTTCATTCTGTGTTTGAAACAGGTGTGGTTACACTTACAGCCCATCCCAGTTGGGAGCACCCACATTTCGAGGGCTCTGAGCACAAGTGGGGAGTGACTGGCACACTGGAGAGTGTGGTTCTAGAGGCTGAGGGGGATGAAAGCGAGCGGGAGCTGAGAACAAGACAAGAGAGGGGCTGGGGCTGGAGAGAAGGGACTCAGGAACTGATACTCCACATTCCTCCCCCTCCCGCCCCTTCACCCCTGCCGGGAGGCAGGCCCAGCCTGACTAGCATAAAGACAGGACAAGCCTGGAGCCAAGGGCAAGAAAGGGGAGGTTGGGACCTGAGCTGCTCGGCCTATAGGGAGAAGCCCCAGTAGGAGGGAACAGGGGAGCAGTGTCCTGTGTGCCATTGTGTGAGCCTGCAACACCACCTGTTTCCACCCTAGGTAGATAGATACACACCCCAAGATGGGGACATGAAAGTTCCAGGGACACCACCCAAATGCCCGCACCATCCAAGCTCAGGGGCAGTGGGTGATATGCCAGCTTCAGGGAGGACTGCAGCTCAAGGGCAGTGGGTGATCTGCCAGCTTCAGGGAGGACTGCAGCTCAGGGGCAGTGGGTGATATGCCAGCTTCAGGGAGGACTGCAGCTCAGGGGCAGTGGGTGATCTGCCAGCTTCAGGGAGAACTGCAGCTCAGGGGCAGTGGGTGATGTGCCTGCTTCAGGGAGGACTGCAGCTCAGGGGCAGTAGGTGATACACCAACTTCAGGGAGGACTGCAGCTCAGGAAGAGTGAGTGATGTGCCTGCTTCAGGGAGGACTGCTGGTCACAGCTAAAAATCAAAGCAAGAGACTGAAACCCCAGGGTCTGCCTGAAACCCCAGGCCCGCGTGCTGCACCTGAAAGAGAAAGCCTCCGTGCCGTGGCTGCAGGTATAGGAGAAACCACTGTGGGCGCCATACAGATGGTGAGGCCAGGGCCAAGACCAGGTGTGGTCGCAGGGCCTGTTGGAAAAAAAGTTTGCCCCTGTTGTTGCCAGGCCAGTGCTGGCCAAGACAGTCTGAGGACCACTGTCCAGGGTGGCTGCTTGCCTCGCTGTGCCCAGTCGTGCCAGGGGCAGGGTCCCAGGGTCCTCCGAGGGGTCAGTCCCTGTAGCCACCAACAAGCTGGGCCTTTGTGCAAAGGGACAGAGCTGCTGTCTTACGGGTTATCACAGATGGAGACCAGGACACGTTGACGTTTCCATTAAAACTAAAGCTTCGTGTAAAAACCTGGAACAATAGGGGCAAGCTCAGAGAGGCTTCTCGGGCACCCTGTCTGCCTCACTGCAATTAATTAGTGCCTACTGTGTGCAGCACAGCCAGAAGCATCGTCATGGCCACCACTCCTCACGGACTGGAGCCTGGAATCCCGTCTGGGGTGAGCGGGATGCCTTTGACCATCTGGTATGGTCACTTTGATGACTAATTGGGAAATGCAGCCAAGACATTAGCACACAGTATGTCTTCACTTAATGGCCACTAACCACAAGGAGGAGGTGCGGCCGGAGGGTGACCCGACCGAGTGGGTGGTGTCTGTGGGGGCGGCCTGCACTCGCCAGGGCTGGTCTGGGCTCACCCCTTCGGGGCTTGTTCCGGCAGCACATCAACAATGAGCACATCCATGGGGAGAAGAAGGAGTTCGTGTGCCGCTGGCAGGCCTGCACGCGGGAGCAGAAGCCCTTCAAGGCGCAGTACATGCTGGTGGTGCACATGCGCCGGCACACAGGCGAGAAGCCGCACAAGTGCACGGTGAGTGCGCCCTCGCTCGCCCTCCCACAGCCGTGCAGGGCGCCTCCCCCCCGCCCCGGCGGCTCTGGGCCCAGCTGAGCCCAGGATCGGGCTGCTCAGTCTGCTCCTGTCCTGGGCCCTCTGCCTATCTCAGTCCTTGAGGCTCCTCGCCTTCTGTCGTCCAGAACTCTGGCGCTCACTCAGGGCGTAAGCTGCGGTGGGAGTGTGCCAGCATCTCTGTGGGTTTGTCCGTGTCACCTCAAACCTCCCAGCACAGCTGTACCCCACTTCTCGTGTCTGGGTTACCTACACAGGCGCTGGCGGGCCAGCACCTGCAGCCTGTGCCCTGCAGAGAGAGAAGCTTCACTGGGGGTCACAGCTTGAGCCATGAGAGGATAAAATCTCTGGTGTTTTAAGTGAACACAAATAGAAGTCCTTTCCGACAGGCTCCCTTAGGGAGTGAAGGGTCTGGAATGATCTTCGGGAAGGCCTTTGTCACACACAGAAACCGGTCCCTCTTGAAAGGGGAGTAGGCACAGTGGTGCGCTGAGGGGCTGCAGCTGGACCCTCAGGAAGTGCCTCTTCGTGAACTGCCCCGTTTCATGGATCCCAAGATGTGCACATTATTCTCATCTTACTACCTCAGAAACCAGGCTATCTGAAAACTGGTGCTCTCCAGGATACAATGAAATATGTTACCTTCGTTAGCAAGTTTTTCACTGAAATAAGATTCACATACTACGAAGTTTATTATTGTTTAACAAGGTACAATTTCAGCAATTTTTTTAGTATATTCACAAGTTGTGAATTACTAGCTAATTCCAGAACATTTTCCTCACCTGTCAGAGCCACAGACCTGTTAGCACTCTCTCCCCCACCTCACCCCGCATTCCCTGAGAGCCAGTGATCTGCTTCTGACCCTGACCCTGCCTGTTTCAGTCAATAGAAATGAAATCGCACAATGTGAGCTCCTGTGCTTGGCCTGTTCGCTTAGCCTGTTCTTAAGGCTCATCCGTGGTACAGTGTGTATCTGCCTGTCATTTCTTCATGTTGGGGCTAAATGGTATTTCACTGTATGAATAGGTCCTACTTTTCTCATCCATTCCTCAGTTGATGGATGTTTTCACTCTGTGGCTATTATAAATATGCTGCTGTGAGCATCTGTGTGCAGGCTTCTGTGGGCCTATGTTCAGTTCTCTGGTGTACATGCTAGAGCAGAAGTGCTGGGTCAGATGGAAGCTCTTATGTTTCACTTTTTGAGGACCAGCCAGTCTGATTTCCAGCGTGAGTTACCCGTCTGCTGATCCCCACCATCACAGTGGACTGTGGGGGCATACCATTGTGGTTTTGATTTGTGTTTCCCTAATGACTGATGAAGTTGAGTGTCTGCTCATGTGCTTACTGGCCTCTTAATATAACTTTTATGGAGAAATGTCTACTCAAATATTTTGCCCATTTTTAAATTATTTGTCTTTTTATTGATGGATTGTAGTAGTTCTCCTAGACCTTGTGATTAGCAAATATTTTCTCCCATCCTGTGGGGTTTTTTTTCATTTCCTTGATAGTTTCCTTTGAAGTACATAGTTTTCAGTTTTGACAACCTCCTTTGCCCCACCTTGTATATAGTTTTATAGGGCAGCTCTTCCATTTTGAGTTCCTTTTTGTATTCAGTGTGAGGAGACTGTCCAACTCCCTTCTTTCATACATGGTTCTGCAGTTGTCCCAATCCCATTTGTTGAAGAGACTGTTCTTTCCCCTCAGCTGGCCTTGGCACCCTTGCTGACAATCAGATGGCCCTACACATGGGAGCTCATTTCTGAACTCTTACTCTGTTCCATTGACCTATGTGTCCTAGGCCAGTACCACATCGTCAGATCATCGTAGTTTTACAGTAAGTTTTGAAATTGGAAGTGTCAATCCTCCAAATTAGCCCCCCTTTTGTAAGGCTGGGTTGGTTCTTCTGGGTCCTTTGCAGGAGGTTATTTTCTTACCCATAGGACTCCAACAGGAGCCACCAGTGGCAGAAACAGGTCAAAGGCCTTTGGAGCCACGTGTGATCAGACAGTCAGAAATAAAGGGGGACAGGGTGGAGGGTGTGGGGAATGAGACAGTGCCTGCTGGTTTCCCTGTCATTCTGAGGTCAGTTTTCACAGGTATATTGGATGCAGCTACAGGATCCTAAGTATACACTTCTGGTCCCCCACCCTCCCTGCCACCTTGCTAGCTCCCTCCCTCCCTCCTTCCTTCCTTCCCGAAGGTGTTCCTTTCACCTGGCACTATGTACTAGGGACACAGAAACGAACAGAATCTGAAAGGAAACTGCCCTCGTGGAACTTGTACCCTGGTGGGAAGGCCGGTCGCAAGGCGATTGAGATCATGCTAAATTGTGTCAGGGAGCTTAAAGGGGGAGGGTCGTTATCACGATTAGGAATATCAGAGAAGCGCTCTTGGAGGGGATGACCTACAAGATTGAGAGGCAGTGAGCCAGTTCAGGGCCCGGTGAGTGGGGGCGGGGGAAAGGGTCTAGTCAAAGGGGACTGTGTGCCAAGGCCCAGCCCGGAAGAAGCCAATGGGCTCAGGAACTTGAGGAGATCATGGTGGCCAGAGCGAGGGTGAGGCCACGAGGACTCTGGATTTTATTCTCAGTACATTTGATGCCTAGAACTGTTCCAATCAGGGAGGGGCATTGGGAAATAGTTAAAAATAACATTGGAAAGAGTTTTTACTGATGGTCTCACAATGTGCTGTTGATTTTAACAAGCAGAAAACAACTAGATAATGCTACATTCCTAATTTTGGTTTAAAAAAGAAGGTATGGGGTTGAACCGCAGCGCCCGCAGAATGAGGTGTAGCGGGGAGTCAGCAGGCTGTCCCTGGCAGGCAGCGGCTATCATCTCTGTACTTTTCAGTCCCGGTCAAGTTTTCCAGAAATGCCAGGTGTCAATTTTCTAATCAGAACGGAAGGTAAGTGTTACTGCTAAGTTCACGCTCCTGGCTACACTTCAGGATGCAGCAGACAGGGCTGGGGAGAAGCGTGTCTGGCCCAAGGCCAGCCTTCTGCATTGGGTCAGGGCACCCTCGCTGACCAAACCCGCCTCTTGCCAGTTTGAGGGCTGCTCAAAGGCCTACTCACGCCTGGAGAACCTGAAGACACACCTGCGGTCCCACACCGGGGAGAAGCCGTACGTGTGCGAGCACGAGGGCTGCAACAAGGCCTTCTCCAACGCCTCGGACCGTGCCAAGCACCAGAACCGCACCCACTCCAACGAGGTACTGCCAGCTGCACTGGGCCGCACAGCCACGCATGCAAATGCATCACCCTGTGGTCTCTAGACACCTGGAGGCCAGGTGCCCTCTCCCCATTGAGCTCTGTCAGCTCAGCACACGGGGCTGCACAGCTGGTGATGACAGGTCTACCTGCTAGTGCTGCCAGTCCCACTTGACCTGTGAGGGATCACAGAGCAGCCTTGGTCTCCCCAAGAGCCAGAGCCCTGCCGGGGCTGAGAGCCCAGGGAGGGAAGTGGGCGGGAGCCCATGGCGTCTACTCTACCGACCCCCCAGGTCCTGCCCTGCCAATCAAATGCTGTCACTCGGCAAGACTCTGGAAAGAACATTTCTAAAAGCTTAGATACATTTTTAAAAATACATATTTTTTATTTTAGAGAGGAAGGGAGAGAGAGAGAGATAGAAACATCATTGATGAGAGAGAATCATTGATTGGTTGCCTCCTGCACAACTCCTACTGGGGATGGAGCCCACAATCTGGGCATGTGCCCTAACCAGGAATCGAACACGGGATCCTTTAGTCCATGGGCCTACGCTCTATCCCCTGAGCCAAACTAGCTAGGGCTTAGATACATTTTGAACCCCAGAAGGACTTGCTCCAGTGCTTGTAAGTAGTTAGAGGTCTTCCCAGAGGTATCTTAACCCCTCAATCTCTATAGATGAGCTGGCCTGGAAGAGGGGTGTGTGCCTGTGTGTGACTGTGTGCCTGTGTGTATGTATGTGTTAAGATGGGTATGTATGTGGGTGTGGCTGTACATGGGTATGCATTATGTATTGGGGAGGAGGTGAGTGTGAATTTGTAAGCATGTACACATATGGGTATGTGTGTGTGTTTTATATTTATATGTGCATGTAGATGTGCTTGTAAGCATGTGTGCTCATGCATGTGTATATGTGTGTGCCCGTATGTATGGGTGTATGCCTGTGTGTAGACATGTGTCTATGCATATAAATGTGCATGTATGTATGTAGGTGTAGAGTGTGCATGTACACTGAGTGGCCAGATTATTATGCATCCAGAGATCATAATAATCTGACCACTCAGTGTATATGAGTTCAGAACTGAGGTTCAGAAACCCTGGGTTTTTATCCCATTCCTGGGCCTGTTCCTCTGCCTCTCTGAACCCTTCTCCACTCAGAGAGCCTGAGTTGTGGCGCTGCCTCACGGGCACAGGAAAGTGTCACCCTCACTGCTGGTGTCAGAAGCCCCTGCGCCCTGGCCAGGGCGGCGGGATGGTCACACGAGGCTCTGTCCCCTCCCTCCAGTCTCTGATCTCTGGCCCCAGCTGGTGGCGGAGCTCCCTCAGCCACATGCTCCCCTGCAGGAAACGGTGCACACAGGTGGCAGGGTAGCCACTTCCATCCAGATGGCCTGGCTACACACAGGTGGCGTGTCTCCCGGTGGTGGCAGCCAGGCTCTGCCAAAGGAAGTGGCCTGGCTTTTGGAGGGGAGTGCCCCATTCCGAGTGCCTTCAGGGCCCATCCATAGCGTCACCTGCTTCTCTCCCAGAAACCCTACATCTGCAAGATCCCAGGCTGCACCAAGCGCTACACAGACCCCAGCTCTCTCCGGAAGCACGTGAAAACCGTGCACGGCCCAGACGCTCATGTGACCAAGAAGCAGCGCAACGACGTGCACCTCCGAGGCCTGTTGCTCAAGGAGACTGGGGACCCTGAGGCCGGCACTGAGCCTGGCGGCGAGCGCTCTGAGGAGAGCGCCGAGGCCAGCAGCACCAGTCAGTCCACGAAGGACTGCCTGCATGTCAAAGCCATCAAGACCGAGACCTCCGGGGTAAGCAGAGTTGGGCAATGGAGGCCCTGTCCCCCAGGAAGCCACGCCCACCAGGCCAGGCCCATTCCAGAGCACCGCCTTGGGTCTAGAAACCCCCGCAGCTGTGGGCCCTCCCAGGCCCCCTCTCTAAGCACCCTTTCTCCAGCTTGACTGTCCTCCCTTCACCACTGTGGGCCTCACAGGAGCTCTATGGCAGGTTCCGTGGTGCTGGGCAGGCTGTGGGCAACCGGAACACCTGCCCCCACGTGGCCAGTCTGCAAGGGGCAGAGTGGTTCCCAGTGTCTGCCTTCTAACCAGCACGAGAGCTGCCTCGGGCTGCTTGCCCTGTGTCCTGTCTGCATCCTCACCCCTCTGGCCTCCACTCCTTTTGTTCTAACCACTTGTTCTTTGTCTCCACCTCTTTTCCCCCGACTGTACCTCCCCCAAGGATAGACGTTACTGAGGTGAGCCGAGAAGCTGGAGGGGGTGGGGTGGGCTGGCATGAGCGAGGGTGGGCTGGGGGCCTGTCCAGGAGAAGATGGGTTTGGATAGGTCGACAGCAGGTAGGACCATTGGAACAGGCAAGGCTGGTAGCAAGAGTCAAGCTGACAGGCAAGCAGTGGGGACCGCTCCCACATGAGGGACAGGTAGAGTAAAGGTGTAGGTTAGGGCTGCAGAGGACAGAAGAACTGACCTACAGAAAGTGATGAGTGAGGTGAGGAACTTGGGTGGTGCCTGGACAGGATGGAGCTTTGCAGCTTCCCAAAAAAGTCTGGAACTTGGGAGCAATCAGCCTAGAAATGAGCCCAGAGAAGCTCCTCCAGTGTCAGCCTCACTGGGGCTCAGATCCAAGTTCTGTGGGTTCTGCATTGTCATACGCCATGAGCTCCCAGCCCCTCTGCCCCGACCCAGAGCCAGGGCTGGTGTGATGGCACTTTGACAGGTCCCTCCTCCCTGCCTGTCCTTTCCCTTCCTAACACGTGCCCCAGGGCCTGCTGAGAAGGTGTCACAGCTGTCATTGTCCCTTGCCTCATCGTCCACATCGCCATTGTTGCGAATGCTCAAGCACCTTTTATGTCAACTTCATTAGGCTGCGGCAACTTCTGTGGGCACAGCCTCCAGATGTCTACCCGTTGACAACTCGCCAGTTCCGAGTTGGGGTGGGCAGGCTGGCATGAGTGAGGGTGGGCTGAGCACAGGGATGGTGGGGAGCAGAGGGGCCGACAGTTACTGGTGTAGTCTCCACGCCCATGAGTCCTTTCCACCCACCTACTCTGTCCTGAAGGCAGTTCGGGTCCATCCTGTAGTTGGGGAGACCAAGATTGAGAGGAGAGATTATTCTAACGATCCTCACAGGGCAGCATTCTTCCTGCCCCTGGTGTGCAAGGGTGCATTGTGGGTGCAGTCATGGGCTCGGGGCCGGGTGGTTCTTATTCCTCTGAGTCTGACTTCACCACATCCTCTACAGCTGTGCCAGGCCAGTCCTGGGGCCCAGTCATCCTGCAGCAGTGAGCCCTCTCCCTTGGGCAGTGCCCCCAACAATGACAGTGGTGTGGACATGCCAGGGACAGGGCCTGGAAGCTTGGGAGACCTGACAGCGCTGGATGACACGCCCCCGGGGCCCAACACCTCAGCCCTGGCCACCCCTTCTGCTGGCGGCCTGCAGCTGCGCCAACACATGACCGCCATGCACCGGTTAGAGCAGCTCAAGAAGGAGAAGCTCAAATCACTTAAAGATTCCTGCTCGTGGGCCAGGCCAGCTCCGCACCTCCGGAACCCCAAGCTGCCTCCCCTCCCGGGAAGTGGTGAGTGGAGGTCCTGGTGTGGGCTCGGTGGGGGAGGGGGATAGAGCCTGGGGTGGCACCCAGCAGGTTCATGCCCATCAAGTGCTATGTGTCCTCTCACTGGCCACATTAGGATGAATCTTAGCAGCCTGTTGCACAGACTAGGAAACTGAGGCTCAGAGAGATGAAAGGGCCTCACTTAAACCAATGGCAGAGGTGAGACTTAGCCCAGGCTTGAGTGGCTGCAAAGCCCATGCCCTTTCAACTACACCATGCTGCACCCTCAACCCCTAAAAACAGGCACACCCTGCTCACATCATCCTCGTCCTCATGGTTCATTCAGCCACTTATCAGGCCCCTGCTGTGAGCACTATGACAAAGGCCCTGGGCAGGAGTAATACAGTCTCCCTCCCTGTGGTTAGAAGGAGCATCCAGTTGAAGGCCATGCCGTCAGATGCACAGTCCCCTGCAGAATGGCCAAACAGCACGGAGGTAGAGCTGTGTGGGGGAGAAAGAAAGCCTGTCCACTAACTAGGGAAGGGCAGGGAGGACTTCCTGTTGGAAGCAGCCCTATATTCAGCCTCAGAAGGTGTTGGCCAAGTTTTGAGAAAGAAGGCAATTTCACCAAGCACTTCTTGGGTGCTGACCCTGTGCCAGGCAGTGCTCCAGCCACGGACACTTATCCTCCAGGCTCCCTCGGGGACTGATGGCCCATGTGGGCCCAAGGCTGGGCTAGTGAGATGTGAACACTGGGGTGCACCCCCAGCTCTTCCCTAAGGGAGGCTTGTTGACAGGGCTGGTGAGGGAACTGCTAGCAGATGGCTTCACTTCTGCGCTTCCCGCAGAGATCTCCTGGGTCGCTGACAGCTGATCCATCAAAGTCACCCTTCCCAGGGCGCCTCCCACCAGGGACTGATCATTGTCCGAGTGCAGGGGCTGTCTGAGGCCCGGAGCTCCCCATGAGGTCTGCCCAGGCCGTCGGGCCTGTCACTGCTCCCTTCTCCCTGCCCACCTTGCTGCCTCTCCTCCCTCCCGTAGCATGGGTCTCGGCCCTCCCTACCAGCAGCCTGCTCAGTAAGCCCTATCCCAGGAGCCGGATTGGCAGCCCCCCCAGAGAGTGAGGGCCAGGCCTCCTGAGATCTTCTCCACAGCTCAGTCCACAGCAAGGTCACCGTCCACAGCTGGGAATGCAGAGCACCAGCTGGATGGAACTCAGGCTGGCCAGGCAATGGGAGAGCCACGCGGCATCCAGCCTGACTCTGCTGCCCACCCTCCCCAATGTGGGCCACGCTCACCCGCCTACTGCTCCTCACCGCTCCCATCAGGAATCATGGGCTCAGTGCCTGCTGGGCGCCAGCCAGGTCCTGGGGCTTCGGGCTGCAGCCTCAGCCTAGTCCCGGCAGGCTGGGCACCGCTCCCACCGCCCCGTGCTGACCTCCTTCCTTCCCCACAGGCTCCATCCTGGAAAACTTCAGCTGCGGTGGGGGTGGCAGGCCACCGGGGCTGCTGCCCAACCCGCAGCTGTCCGAGCTGTCCGCCTGCGAGGTGACTGTGCTGAGCCACCTGCAGGAGCGCCGCGACAGCTCCGCCAGCACAGTCAGCTCGGCCTACACGGTGAGCCGCCGCTCCTCCGGCATCTCCCCCTACTTCTCCAGCCGCCGCTCCAGCGAGGCCTCGCCCCTGGGCGCCGGCCGCCCGCCCCAGGCCAGCTCTGCAGATTCCTATGATCCCATCTCCACGGACGCGTCCCGACGGTCCAGCCAGGCCAGCCAGGGCAGCGGGGTGGGCACAGGGCCGCTCAGCCTGACGCCCGCCCAGCAGTACAGCCTGCGAGCCAGGTACGCGGCGGCCACGGGCGGGCCGCCCCCCACGCCACTGCCAGGCCTGGAGCGTGGGAGCCTGCGGACCCGACTGGCTCTGCTGGATGCATCCGAGCACGTGTTGGGGCCCCGGCGAGGCAGTGGTGGGCTGGCCTATGGCCACTCGGGGCCCGCACCCACCTTCCCCCATGAGGCATGTGGCAGCGGGGCGCGGCGGGCCAGTGACCCGGTGCGGCGGCCAGATGCCTTAGCTCTGCCTCGGGTGCAGCGCTTCCTCAGCGCCCACAATGTGAACCCGGGCCCGCTGCAGCCCGGCAGCCTCGCCCATGGCACCTACTCCCCCCGACCACCCAGCATCAGCGAGAACGTGGTGATGGAAGCCATGGCAGTGGGGACAGACGGGGCAGGGCCTGAGGGCCCCCTCCTGCTGCCTGAGGATGAGCTGGTGCTGCCTGATGACGTAGTTCAGTACATCAAGGCCCATGCAGGCACCCTGGGTGACAGCACTCCTCAGGCATATCCCCCCGAGAGCTCCTGCTTCTCTGAGCACCCCAAACTGCCCAGCCCAGGGCTGCATGGCCAGCGCAGGATGGTGGCTGTGGACTCCAACGTGGGCCCCTCCGCCCCTGGGCTGGGAGGCTGCCAGCTGGGCTATGGTGCCCCCTCCGGCCCGAGCAAAAGCAGCATGCCTGTGCAGTGGAATGAGGTGAGCTCTGGCACCATGGACGCCCTGAGCAGCCAGGGGAAGCCTCCACCCATTCTGCAGGGCAACCTGGCAGTGGCGCAGCAGAAGCCGGCCTTCTGCCAGTACCCAGGCTACGGCGCACAGGACCTGCCGCCGAGCCCTCGGGGTCTGGGCAGCACGCAGCCACTCCTTCAGCCATGCATCGGAGCCCCCTCCAAGGTGAATCATATGCAGCAGCTTCGGCAGGCAGGGGCCGGGGGCCAGTGTCCCAGCATGCCCACCACAGCGAGCTCCCACGCCAGCTACAACCAAGGCCACCCCCAGCCGAGCTCCAGCACTGTGGGCGGGGTCCTGAACCCATTCCCCACATCCTGCAGCAACCTGGCAGCCAAGCCCAGTCACCTGGGACTCCCTCAGCAAATGGAGGTTGTTCCCAGCCCCTCCATGATGGGTAGTAGACGCAGGGAACTGGTGGCCCCCAATACCCCCCTGGCCGGGATGGCACCACTTCCTGCAGCCCAGAGCTACCCACAGCAGAGCCATCACCTGGCAGCCCCCATGAGCCAGGAGGGCTACCACCAGGACTCTAGCCTTCTGCCTTCCCACCAGCCCGGCTTCCTGGAGCTGCAGCAGGCCACAGGGGGGCTGGCTGGGCCCGGCTTCAGCCTAGTGCAACCCCGGCCACCTCCTGAGCCCGGTCCTGCTGGCCGCCACCGAGGGGTACGTGCTGGGCAGCAGCTGGCCTACGCCCAGGCCACCAGCCATGCCATGGCTGCTGTGTCAGCCAACCAGGAGATGGCAGAGTCTGTGCCCAAGGGAGCGATGGGCACTATGGCATCCTTACCTCCTCAGTTGCCCCCACAGGACACGGGTGGAGCCCAGGACCACAACATGCTCTACTATTATGGCCAAATCCACATGTATGAACAGAATGGAGGCCTGGAGAACCATGTAGGCTGCCAGGTCATGAGGCCCCAACCACCGCAGCCACAGGCCTGCCCGGAGGGTCTTCAGCCCCAGCCCTTGTCCTCGCCAGGGGTCAACCAGGTGTCCAGCACTGTGGACTCCCAGCTGCTGGAGGCCTCCCAGATCGATTTCGACGCCATCATGGATGACGGCGATCACTCGAGTTTGCTCTCAGGCGCCCTGAGCCCCAGCCTCCTCCATAGCCTCTCCCAGAGCTCCTCCCGCCTCACCACCCCCCGGAGCTCCCTGACTCTGCCCTCCGTCCCCATGGGCATCAGCAACATGGCGGTCGGGGACATGAGCTCCATGCTCACCAGCCTGGCCGAGGAAAGCAAGTTCCTCAATATGATGACCTAAGACCCCGGCCCCTGGTGCTGAGCGGACCCTGAGGAACCGTCATTTCCCGGAATGGAGTGTCTTCCATTTTGTCTTCTTCCAAAAAAGTATTGCTAGGCCTGTGGCGGCGGGGAGGGGAGAAGAGTGCCAGTGACTGGTTCAGACCAAAGCGCTTTAAGGCAAGTTTCCGTGCATCCTGTCTGGTCTTCTTTGGGGTTATTTTTGGAACATTGAAAAAACCTCAGTAGGATGGCTCGTTTACACAGTGCTCCCGCCTTTGGTGTTGATAAGTAGAGGACCACTCTGCTCCGCTCCTTCGCCCCTGTCACAGGGGGGTCCCCGGCCAGGGCTTTCCAAATACGTGAGGACAAGGGCAGAGGAACTACGTTTGTGTTTGAATCGGAAAGCCATACTGGATATTGTAATCCAGGAAGATGAGCTTCTATTCTGATCCTGCACGGAGTTGCTGGCCCCCAGAGCCCTTTCCCACGCTGGTCCTGAGGCCTTTGACATCCCTGATCACAGAGGAAAGAGTTTACCCAGGCAACTCGGAGCACATCCTGATTTCAGGGGTGATAGCGCCGGCATCTGTACCCGGCAGAGCCAGGTGTGCACCTGGCAGATGGCCCATGTATATAGAATGAATAAAGGATGGGAGTATTGCCAGAAAAGGGAAAGAACACACCGTGATGTTCGGGGGTGCTCAGAAGCAGTGGGCCCCTCCAGGCTGTGTTTACAGTGTTCACGCATGTAAAATGTGGCCCTCCCTGAAAAGAACACACACTTCTAAATACCTCGGGGCTGCTGGAGCTGCTGCGGGCCAGGGATGACCGAGGGCCCACGTGTGGATGGACCTTGAGGAAGTGAGAGTGCACGGGCCCAGCCTCGGCTGCCTGGGGTACAAAGAGTCACATGTTTACCCAGCCCAGTTTCCCCAGGGCACTACCCACCCACTCTCCCCCAGGCCCTGATGGCAGCCTCTCCAGCTGCCTCTGGCCATGCTGCCCACTCTCCAGCAGCCCGGGGTCCCTGCCAAGTCCCGGCACCTCTGGACCCCTTCTCTCTGCCCTCATTCGTTCCAGAGAACGATGATGTGCATGGTGTCTGGTGGGGCGAGAGGGGAAGAAGCTGATTCCTGGGGCTCAGGGACATCACTGGACCCCCCTGTTCCGGTGGGATTAGGAACTGGCATCAGAAGACATGCAGAACATACTGTAGGATGAGTGGTGCATCCTCCCCAGCACACCTCCCACCTTCCCCGTGTTGAATTTGTCTCATCCTTGCCAAAACCAACCACACCACTAGGAGCTTGAGACGGACTGTGACCCTGGCTTCAGACAGGAGAGGGCCAACACCTTACCTGGGGCTTCTGCATCCAGAACACCCAAGGCTTTGTTAGGCTCAAAGGAAAGGCCAAGTCAAAATCACAGCCCTGGGCTCTGGTGGTCATTCATTCCCTGAGCAAGGATGTCACCGCTTCCCACCCTGCATATAGAATGTACAGAAGACATCGTCCCTGAAAATACTGTAGGCGAGGAGGCATCCAGCCAAGTTTATATCTCCACAACATTTTTAGCTTTTTCTACCTACTATGAATTGAGATGACATGCTCAACTTGTAAATAAGTCTTTTTGTACATTAAAAAAGTAATTTTTTCATAATTTATTTTGTCTATCTGCTTCCTCCTTGACACAGTTAATGAGGCCCTGGGCAGTAAATATGGTGCATTTGAACAGAAATTAGGCTGTATTTTTTTTCTCAACAGTGTCAGAATGGACTATTTCACTTTTGCCCAGAAATATTTAATGCGAACACATTTGCTGGCTGTGTACGTGCTGCCTCTCTGGAGTGGGGGTGGGGTTAGCATGTTACAGTCAGTATCTGGCTGCTCTTCCAGGGGCTGCTCTAAATATCTGCGCTGACTTTCAGAGAGCCATTCGTCCAGCCTCAGGGGCAGCCCCAGTGCTCCTCACCCATAGCGCCTCTCTGAGGGGCAATCCCATGGCCTGGGAGTTGGGTCCAGCGGGGAGAACGGGCAGGACTGGTGCAGAAGCAGTCAGGGCGGGAAACTGGAGCCTAGGATACCGGCAGCAGCCGTGGGCGAAAGAGCCCATGGGAGCAGCCCTGAGCAGGTTCTGTCCTGGGAGGTGACCCTGGCAGGTACAGGGGGAGGCTCAAGTCTAGCAGACAACCACCCAGTGGGGCCAGTGACTAGGGCATGAGGACTGGCGTGAGCTGTGGGCAGGGACAGGACAGCAAAGAGAGCTGGGGAGAGGGTGGAGGGGCCTCCTGGGTGGCCCCTCCTCACCCTGAGGAAATGCACTGGGTGCCACACTGAGAAGAAGCCCGTGAGCCCATGGAGGGTATTTAAACTCAGAGCCATGCTGTGTGTGGGGGGGGGGGGGGGGGGAGGAGATGTGGCCTGAGGAAGGTTTCCAGGTACAGAAGAGTTGGAAACACCAAGGAAAATGGGACCTAGCCCGTTTCCTTTCTGCAGAGCGTCCCGAGTCCATCTGTGTCAAGGGAGCCCCCACTTCCCGGCAGCAATTTCCTGGTGGAAAGACACAGCCAGAGTTGACTCCTGGCCTCGCTCCTCCTGGGGGTTCACCCCGCTGCTGGAGGGGACCAAGCGTGCCTGGCCCGCCCTTTCCTCCGCTTCCTTCAAAGCCCAGCTCCAGGCTCAGCACCTTCCCTTCCTGTTAAGTTTCTGGAAGCAGCTCTGCTCTGCTTTGAGGATCCTAGTTGCTGGGTGCTGACTGCGGCAGGATGAGCCACAGCTTTAAGAAGCCCAAGGTGGCCGCACCCTCTGTCAGTGGCTACCATCGTGCTGCCTAACAATGTCCACAAAGCCTCAGCCTCCGGAGCAAGACGCATGTATCAGCTCCTGGACCTGGGTCAGCTGAAATGGCCCGTCCCGCTGGGCAGGGCGGGCTGGTAGCTCTGCGGGCAGTCAGGGGCAGCTACTCTTGCTGACTTGGCTGGGCCACTTGGGTCTGTTCCCTGTGGCTCTTGTCCTCCCCCAGGACCAAGATGCTGGCTTGAGCACTGCTTTCTTGTGGCGATGGCAGAAGCAAGAAGAAAGTGTGGGTCCTTGAGGACCAGCACACCATCGGTGTCACCTCCTTCTTTTGGCCAAAGTCATATGGCCAAACCCATCACCACTGATGTCAGGAAGGGCACCTGCCCATGGGCCTGGCGGCAGAGAGCGTTTCTCAGCAATAACCACAGTCCTCCCCATTGCAGGGTGTTCGTCCACGTCCCTGTCTGTCCAGCCAGTCATTGGCGTCGGGGTCTAGGTCTTGTGCACTGCGTTCATGCTGGACACGGCTCTTCTTGACCCAGAGACTTAGGAACTAAAGAAGCCGTTTCCTCCCCGTGCACACACCCAGCATGCAGTGGGCAGGGCTGGGATCACTGCCATCGCAGCCACTGTCCCCAGCATCCAAAGTCCTGCGGGCAGAAGTGCCCATGCCTCTACCCTGGTGAAGCATGCCCCTAGCGATCCGCAGTCCCCTGTGCTCGCCCACTTGCCCCCACTGGAGGTATTCCTCCTCCGTCATCCTTGCCACTCGGAAGCAGGCACTGGAAGGCGAGTCCCCTTATTCGGTGGAGTAACTCTACCTCTTCTTGCCTGAAGGAAGTTGAGAGCCTCAAGTTCCTTTCCATTTTAAAGCCTCGGTCCCCTGTACTCCATGCTCACAATGCACTTGCCCATCAGCCCTCTCAGACATTGTGGCTGTTCTTCATGATGGTTCCAATCACTCAGGCCAGTTCCTCTCGACTTGGGTTACCGGTACCTTTAGGCTGCATGGGGCCATGCCCTGAAGTTCCTAGGCACCCCATAATCACTTAGAGGATGCTCTAGAGCCACCTTTGATCTTCCAGGGCCCTCAGACAAAGAGCCTAGCAAGGCAGGGGCACATCCCTGACTCTCTGCTCTAAGCTGCGTGCCTCCAGCATGGCCTGGACTGGGTCTGCGCATCTCAGGCCAAGCCTTAATCTGAAGATCTTCCAGCGGCTGGAGGACTGGAGATGAGAAATAACTTTATTTTCTAGATTCTACATGTAAATGGCGGGTTTCGTTCTGAACTCATCTTTTACTTGAAACACCTTGTCCTTTGTGGCTTGAAGAAGCTCAAAGTCACAAGGCCGTCTCTGGAAACCGTTGTTCAAGTTCATAAATGCACAGGTGCGTTTCCTCCTCCCAGATCACCACGCTTCTACCAAATGTTTCTTCACCACATAGCACCGGCCACTACTTTCCTGCCCCTTTTTAACCTTCTCTAAATCTCCTCACTGCTCAGTTCCAAACCTATGCCACATGTTTGAGGATTTTGTAACAGCAGCCTCCCATGCCATTTTCTGAATGCGTTAACTAAGGCCCAATAATGCCACCTAAAGAAAACCACAGCACCCAGGAGTCCTTTATTTCACTCAGGAATCCACGCATCTGCCAAGGAGACCTTGCCTGGGTGAAAGCTGAGGCAACTCGTTCTTTGGTGCCATCTCTCCTGATCTGGAGCGGGCTTGGACCTCTAATCGCGATGACACAGCACAACAGGATGAGCAAAGCATAGGAAGCCTCTTGAGGCCTAGGCTTAGGACAGAAAGCAAGTCACATGCCTGGGCCCCACGCTGGCAAGGGGAGCATACGCTTCTAGAACTAGAGAGACAGGTATCTGAACAAGAATTCGATCTAGCAGCCCACTCACCTGTCTTTGATAAGCCTGACCTTGTATCTGCTACCTGCCTCCTGATTCTGTGTCTTAGTTGGTTGTACACCCAAAAGGGGAAGACGGGGGCGGGGGGTTATTTATTGGTGCCCTCAACAGTGATGTGCCAAAGCCAGCTCCTGCACCTCTTCCCAAACTCCGTGCTCAGATGCTTCACTTTAGTTACTTGGCATTGGCCATTGGCCAAATGGGAGAGTTTTCACCA